>CM076573.1:47788862-47861919 GCA_034641835.2 Pinus albicaulis | reverse complement strand
TCTGCGACTCAAAACATAATTTAGTCGACCAAGTAGCTCAAACTACTTTTACAAGGACTCGATAAAAACACTAGGGATCACTTAGTATGCTGATGATAAAATCCACCCTAGCTTTGGGGTGAGGCTAGAGGGAAAAACTCTGCCGATCACTTACGTGAATCAGTGAGACAAAAAACCTCCTAAGATAGAAATCATCAACAACATACTAGACTTACCTAGGTTGTTACATACATTGACGGTCTTACTTAGATCATTTACATCATAACATGCATAATGGGTTTACATCATTTATAACAAAATGTCGTCTGTCGATTGATGATGGAATCTGAATGGCGCGACCACGTCGAACGTGACGAATCCCATTTGAAAAAATGGGGGTGTACTGCTATGGGTTCGTTGACAAAGTGTGGTCAACAGGAGGAAATGGAGACAGTGGAAAGTCACCATCATCACCCTCATCTTCATCCTCATCATCCTCTACTTCATATTCAATACATCAACCATACAAGTCCAAGAAAATTGGTAAAAGTCATTTTCTAAAACTTAATGTTAAGTTTGAATTGCCAATGTTTGATGGTGAAGTTAATGCAGAAAAGCTAGATAATTGGATTAGGCAATTAGAGTTCTATTTGAGAATCCAAAATTTTCATGATGATGACACCAAAATCCAACTAGCTTCATTGAGAATGGAAGGTGCAGCACTTTTTTGGTTGGAATCCAAGACAAAGGAGGAGATCAAGAAATATGGTAAGATTATTTTATCATGGACTGATTTCATTTCTGCAATAAAACAACAGTTTTATCCATTAGCTCACATGCAGAAAGCCATAATGGGCTGGAAAAATTTTAAACAATTGAAAGGACAAAATGTTCAAATGTATACTCAAGAATTTAGGAGAATAACTCTTTTACTAGGAGTAGATTTGCATAGCCAAGACACTTTGCTCAAGTATATACGAGGGTTACATACCTACCTAAGACATACAATCCTCGTGTTTAACCCTACAAGCCTAGATGAAGTTTGTGTTCAAGATACACAATTAGAGGCAAGGGGAAAACAAAACTTAGATGGGAATGAAGAAAATGAGTTTAAAGGCAAATGGAAGAAAAAGAGAAATGCAAATACTAGAAAAGAGAAGGTAAAATTCTTTTGCAAACATTGTTCTAAAACTAGCCATGATGAGAACCATTGTTGGAAACTTCATCCAGAGTTGAAACCAGAAATTTTGAAGGCCAAAGAGAAAGCTAAGGAGAGGCAAAACTATTGCAATAGCTGAAAAAGACCTAGGGTCTGATTCAAGAGATGAAACAAAAATCATAGCTATGGGACTAAAGAATATAAAGGGGAAAGAGATTGTAAATAAACCCAGTTCTAGTATTTCTAACTCTCACATAAAAGCTCCAAGTGAAGAACAAAGAATTGAATTGTTTCATATGAGGGTCATTTCCAAACATACAAAGGTTGACACATTGTTTGATAGTGGGTCACAATTGAATTTAATCTCTGCAGACTTGGTCAAGAAACTCAATCTTGAGACCATTCCACATCCGAAACCATATCCACTTGGTTGGATTTGTAAGGATGCAAATTTACAGGTTTCAAAGAAGTGCATGTTGCGTTTTACAATAACTGCACATTTCAATTGACATAGTTGAATTCTTAGTCACCGGGTTCGGCAAACCTCAAGGAAAAAATTCGAAATTCGCCGAATTTAATCGGCAGCCGAACATGTTCGATTTTGTTCGCCGAACCCCAAGCCGAACATAATGCCGAACACGAACATGAAAAAACAGTCGATTAAATTCGTTTTTTTAATTAAATTCGTCAAAACTTCGTTCGTGTTCGTTTAGGTTTGGCATTTTGGTGACATTGGCGTTGTCGCGGTAATGATTTTCATTGCATTTGCCGTGGTTATTTACTGTGCTCCCCCTTTTGGAAGTGGTGAATACCCAAATGATGTCAGGTGAATACCCAGATATTGGCAGGTTTGGATGTTGATACACTAAGAGAATCACTTCTTAATTATTATGTTTCTTGATAATTGTTTATGTTAATTTTATTTCTAGTTGCAACTTACAAGCTTTGAAGTCTATTGCTTATTGCGTGAGATTGATTCTGATTTGTACTTTAATATGAGGCTGAAAGTCACTGCATCTTCAAGGTCAAGTGCAATCTCATTGATTCCACATCTCTACCTGCATAATATCTTTTGAAAGTCATTGCATCTTCAAGGTCAAATGCAATCTCATTGATTCCACATCTCTACCTGCATAATATCTTTTCATTGTATTTTATACCTATATTGCATGGAAATGGATCTGCCGATTTTTTTGAAAAGTCGAATCAAATATGAGGGATGACATATATAAAAATAAATATTTACATTTCGTCGAAAACCATGAATTGGAAACATTTTTCAAGAATCAAAACAATTCATGACTCCGAGAGTTGCCATAAATATCAGCCATAAGAGTCGAGACATTATATGTAAGCACGGCACACATACAAAAGAATATCTGATAAGTCATTAATGATCACTATCTAGATATCTAGATTCTAAAAAGCATCCATAACTCCATAAATGCATCCGTAATGTGGTCTTTCATCATTGATTCGTTGGCAAATGCACAGACAACTCCACAAATCACTCCAAGAAGCTCCAAATTGCTCTTAGAAACTCAGAAGCACTGACTACTTTGAAAACCCCTGATTTGGGCATTTTAAAAGGGTTGGGATTTTAGTGTTTTAGGGCTCCACACTGCTTTTTTTTTTAATTTTATGTCTTTTTAAGAGCTCTTTTGGAGGAACTCATGATGTTTCTGACAATGTAGAAGCTGAAAACAGATCCTGAGCAGATCCTCTGCCATTTCCAAACTGAAAATGGAGCTTGCCAGATTTGGAGTTGGATCCACAGATTTCTCACCTTGTTTACTATGTATGGAAGACTGAAGTTGGTTATTTATTGGAAATTTGGCACTCACTTTTATGGTTTATATATGGAAATGATGTAAATGTTTGAGCAATAATCCTATCATCTATGTGCTTGCAAACTGCACTATGCACTTTGAAAATTGACATGCTTATTTATTTATGTGCATCATATTTATCTTTCAACATGCTTAAAATTGTTACATATATATATATATATATATATATATATATATATATATATATATATATATATATTTTTTTTTCAAATTTCTATATGTCGAATTTTATGCCGAACTTTATCGGAAAAAATTTCGGTGCCGAACTTTATTCGAATTTCAACGTCGCCGAACTCGAACACGAACATGAACCTGGTGACTTAGGTTGAATTAAACGATGTTCCGCTTGATATAACAGTTATGGTGTTGGGCAGTCCTTACTTGTATGACAGGAAAGATATCTTCCATCGCCATGAGAACAAGTACCATTTATTCAAAGATGGCAAGAAGTACATTGTGAGAGTTCATCGCAAAAAACTAGACACTTCTTTAGTTAGTGCAGGGCAGATGAAGAGGCTCGTCAATGCAAGTCAAAACTTGACATTGATAATGATTAAGAAAAGGGAAGTTTTACATAATCCTTTTCAAACAAATGCTGATGTAAATAATGAGTTGTTTCAATTTGAAAGCAGGTTGTCTTTGAAAAGAGATGACAAGCAGTTGCAGCAATTGACTTTGGTGTTGAACGGTGCTGAAAACAAAGTGTCAGTGCAAGAATTTGCAAAGGTCCAAGAGAGGGAAAAACAACTTAGCAAAGAAGGCACAGGATTCAGAAATTTTCATTGCTGGTTTCAGAAAGACATGGTACAATGGTGAAGAAACTTGGTCAGGGATCGACACAAGTTCAAGGCTAATTCAGCAAAAAATTGCGATAAGTTCAGAATGGAAGGTGAGAGTAACTTCAAGTTTCCTTTGATTATAGACCAATGTAGAAACAGTATTTTTACTACAAAGTTAGATTGTTGTTCTTCATGTTCAGTGAATATGCAGCATGACAATGTCAAAAACAGCAATGGTTGGTCAACGGAATCAAGGAAAAATTTGTCGTTTCATGAAAAGCTCCAATTAATGAAATTAGGGAAATTTCAGTGGATTAAGATTGGAAGAGTGGGGACATAGTCTCCTCATCTTCATGTTCAGTAGTCCAAAGAGCTTTTGGGATCCAAAATCTTCCCAGTGGGGATGTGTGATCAGGAGATCAAGTCATATGCTCAAAAATGAAAGTGCTCTAAAGAGGTCCAAACCTAAGCGACCGGAAAGGTCTAGTCGTTGTGATTTTGGCACCATGAACGGTTTGAAAAACTGATGTCATATGAGGAAGATATCGTGTTATGTTCGTTTTCCTAAGTAGCAAAATTTCGGTGACTGGATGCCCACTGAGCATGCAGGTACAGTCAGCAGGAATATTCTTGGAATATTCCATTTTCTTCAGAGCCAACGGGATGGCGCCACATGGTACATTGTGAGCCGTTGGATGTTGGTGGTATGGTTCAATCTGGACCGTTCGTTGATTTTTGGATTAACCAATGGTTGAGCGGCACATGGCAAGCCCGCAGGCCACCACGTGTTCTCAGACTTCGGTGGTAAAATTTTTATGGAGTCCAGGGCAGTCGACCACCCGACCTCCCATCTGCCAAGCCCGCGTGCTACCGCCCATGCTACGTGAAGTTCTTAACATTATATGTAACGAGTTTAATGTTATAGATTAATGGTTTTGCATTCGGGGGTATGGGGAGGCCAGCACCGTAGGGCCAGCCCCCCCTCCATACTCCCTTGCGCCAAGAACCTTAGGCCTCTACCTTGACCACAGCAAAAAATGTAACTCAACAGCAGCGATCACATGCGGAGTTTGGTAATGGTTAAGATTTTAATGCGACGGTAACCTCCAACGAAAACTCTGGCGGAAAGCAATATAACGGTCACATGATACATGGCTCTGGCGGTTGTGTTACCCGCTAACTCCGGCAGGGTCAACGTTACCATAATGTTGTACCATAGTTTTTGCGTGGGGTTCCGCAGCAATTGCGGAAACTACGTGGTTTGGGTTGGCATGTGGCCACCCAACCACCCAAGTTTTAAATGCCACAATTAGTACGTGGTTTTCGATTGGCAGAAAAGTTGGAAGCGCCCTATTTTTAGGGTTTTAATTAAATTTAGTGACAGTTAACTGCAGTTCTCCACAGTTAGTGGAGATTTTCTAGCTGACATTGGGGAAAAAGCATAGATAGGTCAATTTTCGACCAATTTTGGTGAAACGAGAGTCTACCTAGACTAATTTGAGCATTCTGGAGCCATTGGTGCAGAGAAAATAGCCATTAAAGTACTGAAAACATATGTAATTTACAATTTTGAGCATAATGCAAAGAGGGACATGCCATTGGGAGCTGGACCAACAGATGTAGCCTAGGAGGGGTGAACTGCTTCATCATGCCTACTGTGTAAAACTTATGTGTGAATGGTTTTTTCTGTTATGCACTATTGTTCAGTGTTTTTAAGGCTTATTTACATGCTTAAAGTTCACTAATTCATCTAATTTTCATGGTTAAAACTCTCATACCTTAAGCAAACTTATGGAGACAATTTGTACATATTTATTTAACTGAAAGGACACTTAGCACATCAAAATAAATACACTCCATTCATATCAACATCTAACACTTTCAAGGGAGGTTTGGGTTCCCTATCAAATGTCAATGTTCCAACACCGACTGCTCTAACAATGTTGTCATCACCAAGTACTACCTCAATATCAATGTCATTCTCTGATAGCTCTGAGAAGTACTCCCTGACTCCTGTCATATGACGAGAAGCACCACTGTCAACATACCAAACACTAGAATATGCTCTGCTAGTGGAAGTGAGTGCACACTCCCTCTGAACCTGTATGGTAAGTGATACTACATTGGAGGACTCACAAGCTATGAATGCAAAATCTCGATCAAAGCTCTCTGAGAAGCCCTCTATCTCTGCAAAAGCTACCATGGTTTTCTCTTTCCCTTTCTTGTTTTTCTTCTCTGGACACACAACAGCATAGTGTCCCATCTTTTGACAATTCCAACATTTGAATTTGGAATAGTCATTTTCTTTGAGCTGCTGCATGCCTTTACCTTTTCCTTTGCCTCCACTGGTGGAAGCTCCCTTCTTTGGTTTCTCTTTCTTTCCTCTTTCCAACAATGCCACATTGTCATCCTCCTCCCCCTGTTTGGCTGCCCCTAGATGGTTCTTCCTGATCTCATTCTGAATGCAATCATCCCACAACATTTCCCATCCGAGAAGGTTCTCACATGCAACAATACCATCTACAAAACTCTCCCAAGACTTAGGAAGTCCATGCAAAGCTATCCTCACCAACTCAGTGGGTGCAATGGTATCTCCTACGGCTGCCAACTCATATCTCACCGAAGTGATCTTGGTGAGGTATGTTGTAGCACTGTCAATCTTAGTCATTCTTATGGCCTTCGATTTCTCCTTTAGGACCATCTTTTTGTTCTCATTTGAGCTCTGGTAAAGCCCGGTCAAGGCAATCCACATTTCATGTACATAAGTCTTTCCTCTCACATGAGGAATGACATGATCTTTGACTCCATCCAAAATCATTATTTTGGCCTTAGCATTCTTTTTATTGAACTCTGTTAATTGTACTGGGTCTGCAGGAACTGCTACTAGGTGTTGGGTGGTATGCACCATAATGCCCCATACCTCTGCTTCCTCAAAGATACTTTGGATTCTTTCCCTCCATGCACTGTAGTTACTCTACCCATCTAACATGTCTTCAACCCTCAATCCCAAAGACATGATTCTGGGTAAAGGTTTTATGTTTTTTGTGTAAAAATCATATTGCTGTAATTTTCACATTGTTGTCCCAAAATGCAATTTCCAACCAACTAAGCTCTGATACAATATAAAATTTCAGTCCCCACTTCGGTTATCATTTTTCTCTTATCACTCCATGAATTTAATGTTAAATCCAAGCATGATAAAAACATTAAAATCTGGAAATGACATTTATTTTTAAAAACACAAATTTGGATATTTTACTACTTCTGGAAAATGTATAAATAAATACACAATAAAAATATAACAGCCACACATAGAAAATGACACAGTGATTTTTTGTCAATGTGACCCTGGAAAAACCCCCTACAACTCTTGGGGAAAATCAATTTGAGAGCTCTTCTTTATTTCTAAAAAAAAATACAGAGAAACTGAAATACACAGAAAAATTCCAGCGTTCACAAAATACAACTTATCTCGATTTCCATGCTAAACTTCCACCTCGAAAATCATGCCACAACAAAACAAAAAAATAGCAAAAAATTACAGCTTTAAATGTTGTACGGATGCCTCGGGATTCGTGCCTAGAAATATGTGTATGGTCGTACGGACTGTACAGTAGTCCTCGGAAAACGTTCCCAGCTTCCTCGAAAATTGTGCCCAGCTGTGAATCAAAATTTTTGCCTTCAATTGATGTCCCTCTTCCTCGATTTATGTGTTGTACTCCTTGGAAAATGTGTCAAAACACTATTGTACATATTTATGTCTTGAAATGCGTGCCAACTCTAGCTATACGAATTTGTTGTGAATGCCCTCCTTGCTACTCTCCTTCACTTCCTCCCTACTCATAAATATTCTCCTTCTTCTCTCTGTCTTTTCTCTTAAATGCTCATGAAAGAATGAATGTGATCTTTTCTCTTCTTCTCTCCTTTTACCATAAATGAATTTTTGGGCAACCCTAAGATCTAATGGCTCAGATTCATTTAGATCAAGGGATGAGAATAAATGTGCATTTAATTCTCACTTTCTATTTTTTAACTCACCCACTTAAATAAAAACCCACTTAGCCTTTTATTTCCATAGTCACTTTTTCACTTTCTAATTTTTCATTGACTTTAATAAAGTCACTTTAAAATTAGAATGTAATTTTATCACTTATAAAATCACTTTAATATTAGACTAACTTTACCACTTATAAAGTCACTTTAGGAGAAGAAGTACAATAAAGTGGACACTTTTCCCTAGGCCAAAGATCAAAGCCATGGGGAACCACTTGTCCTGTGGTACCCAAAATTTAACAAATTTCTATGCTTTTCGATGAATAACTCTATGCCTGTACTAAGTATTTATAAGCCATTATTATTATTTTTATGTATTATTGAGTTATTTAGAGGCATTCAGCGCTGACAATTGTTGATCTATGAACTCTTCTTGTTTTGCTAAATTAAAAGGTCTTTAATGTAAAAATGTCATTAATGATAGACTCTTGTGGCAGGTACCAACGACTCCTGCACTAGATGTTCCTGCACCAGTTGTTCCTACACCAGTTGTGCATGCACCAACTGTGCCTGCACCAGTTCAGTTTTTACAGCATGCCTGCACTAATTTGGGGCTTTCATACATTGACACATTTTGGGGAAAATCTAAAAGAGGTTTATGTTTGAAATGTCGTTTGAACACCTTCCCATGGGTTGGATTGAACCCAAGTCACATGTGTGGGATTTTAGAAACAAATTAATAAATCTGCTCAAAATCCGCATAATTTATAAACGGTCAAGTTTGACCTCAGTTTTCATGCAAATGGAGGTGAATTACGGCAATCAAAGCAATGAGTTTCTCACAAATATAACCAATTACCTAGAACCGAAACCATTTCTTGAGATTTGAAGTATTCCAAAAGTTATGAACAGGTCTTTGAAGCAATATTATAAAAAAAAAAATTGTTTTTTCCAGAATTCTAGAAAACACACCATCAACAATTTTCAAACTACCAACTTCTACCTCGATTTTTGTGTCGTTGAAGATAAATAAAGTAATTCTGGAACATGGGTTTTTGTTCCAGTATAGCAAAGTGACTAAGCCCTAAATGGTTTCCCGAAATTCATAATGGTTAAAGAGATATGAAGAGGTCTTTGGACGCAAATTGATAAAAATACCAGTTTTCCAGAATTCTAGAAAAACGGTGAGACTTGGAAAATTTGTATCACATCTTCATTCTTTAAATATTAAATGGTTGTAATTATATTATAATTAATGAATATTAGTTTGGATTCAATCCCCATATGGTTTTCTAAGTAATGGCATGTAAAAACATTATAAAAGAAGAAGAGTTGTGTAGGTAAGGAGGATGGTCGATATTCCGTAAATCACATTACTCTTTGCAGGAAGGGAGGATCGAGCTAGTGTGCAGGAGGGAAGGGGGAGCTGCACTCCAGTGGGATGATCCCTGGAGGAGACCACTGGAGCCAGCGTTGCATCATTTCATGAATTTGTAAAAGGGTCTTTTATATGAATTCATTTCGCAATTGATTCCTAGTTTTTGTTTCTTCTGATGTTTTAATATTGTGATTTAAATTGTTGCAAGCCTAGTTTTTGTTTCTTCTGATGTTTTAATATTGTGATTTAAATTGTTGCAAGGGAATGAGATGGATGGTTGGGTCCACCAGCCAGTTTCATTACCTAAACCCCTTAGAATTTCTTTACTGCATTCTTTTAGATAGTTCTGCAATTTCATCTAATAGCTCTTCTTTTCAGTCATTTAATTTCTAATTTCATTCTATAATTTCATTTCTCTAATTTGGTTATTTAAAAGGCTGAAATGAAGTAAAAGACAATTTCTTTACTACTGCATCTCTAATTCCTTTTTATTGCAAGATTAAGTACTTACCGTGACTCAATTGCTCCATAACAAAGTCTATTATAAGGATGCAATGGTGAAACAATTGTTGAGTAAGAATTTTGGTTAGCTGAACTTAACAAGTATTCATGATCGCCTTTTATATGAAACTGATTCATGTACTTTTGCATAAAAACATTTATTTATGAACTCTTGATAAACAAATGACAAGATCAACATAAGAAAATATTATGAATCTTAATTGACGAAGCGCTCACATAATTCTTCATTGTAATTAAATGTTTCCCACATCATACATAATGTTTTGAGGAAGTATTTAATACGATTAGGGTAAACAATAGGAAATATAAATATATATTTATCCTAATTTGTTCTCATTACATATTTTCCTCACAATTAAGTACTTAATTGTCTTTAAGAGAAGCAGTGCATTATCGTCTTGATTCTTTTTAAAAGCATTCGATTATTTCCATAATGAAGTTGCCTTGCGAACTCTAGTTTAGTTTCATCTTTGCAATAGAGTAGTAATTTTAAGAGGTTTTGCATCTTTTATTTCCCGAATCGCATTCTTTACAGTTTTTCAGTTTGAATGGGGCCTACATGAACACTTTTGCAGAAGTCAACTCAACCCAGAAGAGGAGCCAGAAGTAGATTCCCGCAGTTTGTTTATTTTTCCTTTGAAGAGTCTTGTTTCTTTTTCTTAAATGATGCCCTTTTGAATTCCTTGCAAGAATTTAGTTTTTATTTGACAGATCCCTAAGGTCATATTATGGCATATATTGTGCTACGCCTCTAAGTTTACTTGCCCAGATTGACAAATTAAATGTTGGTGTTAATCTTGCATTTACACCGCCCGACATTTTTGGCGTCGTTTCTGGGGAGGCGTTGTAGGATAAGACCTCATGATTTGTTATGATTTTCCCTTTCCTTCGCCATTGAATTTTTAGCTTAATCCCCCTTGCTTGTTGAAGCACAATGGACAGTATTGCTAGAGAGCTCACAAGCCAGGTTTTCCTACTGCAAGTGATTTCTTTTACTTGAAAGTGTGATGCTTGATTTACCACAATTCAGTTTTTAAGAGTGATTTTTTATTTCAAAGTGTGATGTTGGGTTGCTTTCTTTTTTTGCAATTGAGATTATTTTCCGCAAGTGTGATTTTCTTAGTTTGTTTTTTTTAACTGCAACTGATCTTTTGATTTAGTTTCTATTTTTTAGGTGCTAAAATAACCCCCATGAACCCCCACTCTCAATCCAGGTGCTGACAAGACTTTCCAGCTAGCAGGAAAATGCCAGGCAGTTTGATGCTACTTCAAGATCTATCTCAAATTTTAGCAGAAGCTGGGGTCTTTGCTTCATAGAAAGAACGCATTTTGGCATCAATAAAAGATAGGTCTACACCTCTGGAAGAAAATATTCATGAATAACCAGAAGATCTTCCTAGGGAAACCGAGAAACTATGGATCATGATTGAGGAGGAGAAGCCATCAAAAGCAAAGATTAAAGAACGACCACCTGATCTAGCCTACAGTTTAAAGGATAAACAAGAAAATTTGGAGGATTTGCAAGATGCACTGGATGTTGCCCATGAATCAAACAATCAAGAGTATATGGATCCCATATAATCTTGGTTTGAGATGACTGTCAGTATCCGCTCCTCCTTTATTATTCGAAAATTTGTGGCATCACATCAGTTACTACAGTTGGTTCCTCATGTTCTAGTATTTTTTCGAATATGCTTTTCAAACTTGAACATGAGTAGGATTATCCTCTTGTTGCACACATGGTTGCATTGGAATTACTCCTATTCTTAAAAGGGAATCTTTCGCTTGTTAGGGTAGAGTAGGGTAGAAGAATAAAGCAATGCCATGAATAAAGCTATTCAACAAATGCAATAAGGGTTTTAACTGAAATTGCTTTTGATCCACATCAATCGTTAACACACACATCTATGATAAATCTTGCTGAGAATGATTCACTATAATACCTCATGATTTTGTGAAAGCGACCATGATTAATCATTCTAATGAGTTGCCATCTAAGACATATGTTTTCAATTTCCCGTAGAAGGTACTATTGGAGAAACCCCTATTGTGGACCACTCTTGTGAAGATCATAATGATTTGTTCATGAGAACACTAGCATTATTAACTCAAAGAGTCTTTTAGTCATTATCTGGTATATTTTATCTTAAAAACTTTTTAGGGTAGAGGAACTAGCCAGTAATGATTAATCATTAAAAACTTTTCACGCCATCTTGTACTCTTAAGGAGTAGATCTGTCTCCCCACTTACTAAGTAACCCTTAAAGTTAATCATAATCAGAGTTTACAAAATATTTAGGGAAGGATAGGAGGTCTCGTGATGATTCGACCTACCACGATCAAGAGACCTAACATGCATGAAATTATTGTTGTTCGCCACCAAGCCAGAGTAATGGCTTTTAGCCGAAAAGCTGGAAGACAGGAGGTCTCATCACGAGCCGACCTGTTCATCCGTGTTACTTCTTGTGAGTGGCACTTCCATCAGCTGGTTACCAAGCCAGGACAATGGCCTTCATCTAATTTTTTTTAAATAAGATAACTCTGAATCTATATCTAGTGAGTGGGACACAGGCATTTCGTTGGGTTAAAATATATCCCTGCCAAGGCTATAGACGCCTGCGGGCAACAGGGTCATGTCTGTGATATTAAAGCTAATTGCATACTATGATTTACTCAGTTATCTCTCTTTCCCTAAAACTCGTCATTTTAATTCTTGGATAATTGTTTTAAGGAGATTTGAGTATGACACTTCAAGTTCTATTTTTACGAATCTTTAAATGATGCGGTACCCTTAGTAAAGGTGATTCTTTGTACTGGATTAAGGAGAAACTTACTTTTGCATCTCGATGACAAAAAAAATTATAAGTGTTTAATTTGTTGATTGGTCCATGAAAGTGTCATGTTGCCTTATTTTTATTTCCCTTTTTGGTATCATAACTCACTTCAGTTCTTTCTGGTATTTGGAGTGATGAATTACTCAGCAATGATTGCTCACAGGGTGTTGATGGACAACAATATGTGTTGATTGTGGTTGCCTCTAAATAAGCACTATATGGCCTACTACAGGATTTCTACAGTAGGTGTAGGAATCTTGTGATAATTTTCTTGAAATTGCACCTTTCTCAGTAAAGATTTGATTTTTATCATGAATATTAATAAGACTCTGGGCAGAAATAAGAGCTCTGAAAGAGAAATCTATGACAAGCAGGGAATTCATTTGAAACAGGACATCAGGTATGTGATGACCATCATAAAGGTGCAGTATTATTTTTCCATAATGTCTGGTGCAAAACATTGCTTTCTTGTACCTCATCTTGTTACATCAAAATTTTATCATTCCTGCACTTGATACTTTCATAAGGACTGTAACCTAGTTTTAGTGGCACTGTAATAATAATGTTACATACTTGATGAATGCTTGAAAAATGATGACATACCAGATATCTTCATGTTCCCTTCCTAATATTTTTGCTGCCATTTTTATCGAGAAGCATAGTTTGATTTTTAAACATTTCCCTTACCTTCTTCTATGATTTTATAGTCCTATGGTTTTTCTTGTATGAGGACATGCAATAAGGTCAATGTCGGGGAGTGTTGAGCCTCTATTTTGTCCACATTTCTATGTTTTTCGATGAATAACTCTATTGCATGTACTAAGTATGTATAAGTCATTATTATTATTTTTACGCATTATTGAGTTATTTAGAAGCATTCAGCGCTGACAATTTGGATCTATGAACTCTTCTTGTTTTGTTAAATTAAAGGGTCTTTAATGTAAAAATTGCATTAATGATAGACTCTTGTGGCATGTACCAACGACTCCTGCACTAGTTGTTCCTGCACCAGATGTGCCTGCACTAATTTAGGGCTTTCATACATTGACACATTTTTGGGAAAATCTAAAAGAGGTTTATGTTGGAAATGTCATTTGAACACCTTCCCATGGGTTGGATTTAACCCATGTCACATGTGTGGGATTCTAGAAACAAATTAATAAATCCACTCAAAATCCGCATAATTTCTAAACGGCCAAGTTTGACCTCGGTTTTCATGCAAATTGAGGTGAATTACGGAAATCCAAGCAAATGGGTTTTTCACAAACAATTACCTAGAACCAAAACCGTTTCCTAAGGTTCGAATTATTACAAAAGTAATGAACAGGTCTTTGAAACAATTTTATAAAAAATATTGTTTTTTCCAGAATTCTAGAAAACACACAATCAGCGATTTTCAAACTGCCAACTTCTGCCTCGATTTCCATGTCGGTGAAGGTAAATAAAGAAATTATGGAACATGGGTTTTTGTCCAGTATATAAAATTGACCATGCCTTAAACGGTTTCCCGAAATTCATAACGGTGAAGGAGATACGAAGAGGTCTTTGGAGGCAGTTTGATAAAAATACCAGTTTTTCCAGGATTCTAGAAAAACGGTCAAACTTGGAAAATTCGTATCACAGCTTCATTCTTTCAATAGTAAATGGTTGTATTGATATTTTAATTAATGAATATTAGTTTGGATTCAATCCCCATATGATTTTCTAAGGAATGGAATGTAAAAACATTATAAAAGGAGAAGATTTGTGTAGGTAAGGAGGATGGTCGATATTTTGTAAATCGCATTACTCTTTGTAGGAATTTACAAGGTAAGTTCCGTAGATTAAGAACCAAAGGTCACCGCTCACAAATAGATCACAAATTAGTACACCAGTATAATAACGTGGTTAAAACCCTCAAAGAGGGAAATAGTCCACGGCCTGAGCCAACGCGGCCACTTCAGGCAATTTATTAATATAAAAAGAAAAGTCACATATGTTTCTCTCATAAACGGTTACCGGAAAAATGACCCTCCATGCTCTTTAAATATAAATCATGGACCAATCGGGTGTTAAGCCACGGATCAAGTGTTGTTAATACCGAAGTGAGAGATAACCGTCGAATTATAAGTTACAAATGTACATGGTAAAGAAACACACTTTACCTAACTCTACACTAGACTAAGTCATTCTTAACTATTTCCTATGTGTCGGAATATCCTAACATCCCCCCTTAAAAACAACTTGGGATAGGATTGAAGGATTTACAAAGGTGACACAAAAGGAGCATACTTCCTATGTGTCGAAATATCCTAACATCCCCCCTTAAGAACAAATTGGGATAGGATTGAAGGATTTACAAAAGTGACACGATAGGAGAAGGAAGGAGGAATTAGAGCCTATCCCCCCTTAATGACAACTTTCCTGAACTCCAAGCATGGATCGAAGTTTGGTAAACTTCGCTTCTGTGAGAGCCTTTGTAAAGATATTGGCTACTTGATCATTGGTTGGACAATATTGCACTTCAAGAACACGATCATGAATGAGCTTTTTGATGAAGTGTTTGTGGAGTTCAATGTGTTTCATACGCTGATGCTGAACTAGATCTTTACATAGCTGAATGGCACTCTTATTATCACACCAAAGTGTAGTTGGATGCCGCTGATGAAGACCGAATTCAGACAGGATTTGACGAAGCCACATGGCTTCCTTGTTGGCTTCAACTGCACCATGATACTTTGCTTCTGCTGAAGAAAGAGAGATGGCACTTTGTTTCTTACAAGACCAAGTAATAGGTCTTGAACCGAGAGTGAATACATATCCTGCAGTCAACTTTCAATCATCAGGGTCACCAGCCCAATCAGAATCAGTGAAACCAATCAATAATGGAGATGCTCCTGCACTGTAATGAATCCCAAACTGAACTGTACCTCTAACATATCGAAGTACTCTTTTGGCTGATTTACAATGACTTTCATGAGGTTGGTGCATAAACGGAGCGACAAGACCAACGACAAAGGAAAGGTCAGGACGGGTATGGGTTAGATACAGAAGTTTACCAACAAGTTAACAGTATAAGGTAGCATCAACTTCAGGGGTAGTACAAGTGACTGAAATCTCGAATCCAGACTGAAAGGGAGAAGGTTTTGGCTTACAGTCTTCCATGTGAAAGCGGTGTAGAAGATCGTAGGCATACTTGGACTGAGAGAGGGTAATGCCTTCTTTGGATTTCAAGACTTGCAGACCAAGGAAATAATTCAAGTGTCCTAAGTCTGTCATTTCAAACTCATTTTTGAGGCTAGACTTCACATGGTTTATATGGTTTGGATCTCTACCAGTAAGGATAAGATCATCAACATAAAGAACAAGGATGGTGAAGGACTTACCCACTTTCTTTTTGTAGACAGTGTTGTCAGAATGACACCTAGAAAAGCCATTATCTAATAAAAATCTATCCATTTTGGCACACCAAGCCCGAGGAGCTTGTTTGAGACCATAGTGAGACTTCTTAAGGCGACAAACAAGGCTGGAGTATTTTTGGATAAAGCTAGGGGGTTGTTCCATGTAGATTTCTTCATGCAAATCTCCATGTAAGAAGGCGGATTTAACATCCATCTAATGGACTTCCCATTTAAAGGAGGCAGCAAGGAAAAGAACAAGGCGGATAGAATTCATTTTGGCAACAAGGGAGAAAGCTTTAGTATAGTCAGTGCCTTCAACTTGTGAAAATCCTTTAGCGACAAGAAGAGCTTTATGTCTATCCATTTTTCCATCTGGTTCAAACTTTGTTTTGTAAATCCATCTGCGTCTGACAAGTTTTCTTCCTTTTGGAAGAGGAACAAGATTCCAAGTATCATTCGCCAATAAGGAGTGATATTCTTCATTCATAACTTCATCCCAATCTGGATGACCGGAGGCTTCTTCAAAGGTTTCTGGATCAATATTTTCTGGAACTTGAGCCAATAAGAGGCTCTTTCAAACTGAGAACGTGTACGTCGTCGATCTGCAGGGTCACCTTCAAGAGAACCTGCTGCATCCCGAGTAGAGCAGACCCATCTTGGAAGCGATGGAGTAAAAGGAACAATTTCAAGAGGTGGAGGAGGATTGTCATCCTCGTTGTCATCATCTAAACTAGAAGGAATGCTATTAAAAATAGAAGAGAGAGAGAGAGGTGGCACATATGCCGAATCAGGCTCGCAGGCCAAAAGTGGCACACTCGCCGAACTAGGCTTGCAGGCCGATATATTTTCATCAAATTTTACATCTCTTCTAATGATTATATTTTTGGATTTTGGTTGAAGAAGTCTATATCCTTTGACATCTTCAAAATATCCAACAAAAATGCATTTTTCACTTTTAGGTTCTAAGGCTTTATGTTTCGCATCTGGAATATGGGCCCAAGCATCACTTCCAAAAACACGAGAGTGACTTATATCTGGTTTGATTGAGCTCCAAGCTTCTTCTGAAGTTATATTCTTTAAAACCTTAGTAGGAGTGCGATTGACTATGTAATTTGCACAGTTAATGGCTTCTGCCCAAAAATTGAGACCAAGTCCTTTAGATTGAAGCATACAATTAGCCATTTCTTTTAAGGTGTGATTCTTCCTTTCAGCTACACCAGTTTGTTGTGGAGTGTATGGAACGATATGTTGCAATTGAATGCCATGCTCAGTGCAGAAGTTGATAAATTTGTTGTTAACATATTCTCCTCCATTTTCTGATCTTAACTTAAGAATTTGATGTCCAGATTGTTTCTCAACAAAGGCCTTAAAGGCCAAGAACATGTTAATAACTTCACTCTTGAGTTTTAAGAAGTATACCCAAGTGCGTCTGGAAAAATCATTAATAAAAGTTAAGAAGTACCTGCAACCAGAGAAAGAAACAATAGGAAGTGGACCACATAAATCATTGTGCACAAGCTACAAAGGGGCTGAAGCGTGCCAAGAGGCACGTTTGTCAAAACTATCTTGATGATGTTTTCCGAGTACACATCCGGAGCAAACACCATCTCGGCAAGATACCATAGGAAGACTCGTCACCATATTTTCCTTACATAGAGTTTGAAGAGAGCGATAGTTTAAGTGACCAAATCGTTCATGCCAAAGTTTGCTCACTTCATCATTATGAGCAACAAAAACGGAGGGAAGACATGATGACCCAAAGTTGTCAAACCTATACAACTTTGTGGAATCATCAGCAATTCCAGTCACTAAAATATGTTTAGGATCTTTGAGGTCCTTGATTACAACATCATGAGGTGAGAATTCTACTATTTTCCCTTCACCTGAATGAGTTATCTCATAAACAGAGAGAAGGTTGCATGACAAGGTAGGAACACATAGTACATAATTAAACTGACCATTCTCGAGATGAATGGTTCCAGATCCTACAACACTAAGAGATCTATCATCACCAACATAAATACGATTGGTGTTACAATCATTTAAAGAAGAAAACATGGCTTTATTTTTTCCCATGTGGTAAGAAGCTCTAGAATCAATGAGCCACTCATGAGAATGAGAAAAGGAAGATACATTTAATGCATAATCAGATCTTGATGTTTGACAACCACAAGCAGAAAGTGCCATCCCTGAAGATGAAGGTGAAGAGTGCTCCAAATTGATGTTGTGCTTATTCATTGCTGCTTCTAAGGCTTCCATATTCTTAAAACATTTGGACTCTATATGGCCATCGCGATTGAAAAAGTTGCAATGTATATCTGTCTTCTTTCCTTTGTTTTTATATGTCTTATCATTTTGGTGAGTTGTTTTTTTAGTTTGCGGCTGAAATTGCTTAGGACCCTTGTTTGGTTTTGGACCATACTTTTTAGGATACTACTTCTTGGGATTCTTTTGATATGATTGTTGTTGGGCTGCTAAGGCTTTCTTAGAAGTGTTTCCAGAAGTTATAAGACCAAGGTGTAAGAGTTTTTCTTGTTCTCTTATCAAATCATCGCAAAAAGCATTAAAAGAGGGGCTCTTGTAGGTGGTTCCTGAAGAAATGATGGCTTCTCTAGTGGAATGGAAGGCGGAAACAAATACAGAGTATGCAGGACCAAGCTTAGCAAGAATTCAATAGATGAGGCTAACATCTTCCTTTTTGACCATACAACCTTCTAAAAGAAGTCTAAGGGTCTTGAATTTGGACAAAAAATCTTCAATAGAGGAGAAATTATTGGGGTCCAAAGTAAGCAACTCATTTTCAAGCTGATGGGCCCTGATTTGATTTTGAATGCCAAAGACAATATTTAGCTTGTCCAAGCCTTCATGAGGGGTGTCAATGTCAAGGATATGAAATCGAAGATTTTGAGAAATGGACATTCTTTTTTCTTTTTTTTTGGTGTGCGTGCCTTTTCCTGCACAAAAAAACACAAAAACCAAGAAAAAAAATGAAATGCAAAGCCTTATGGAAGAATGGTAGATTCTCAGTTCGCCTTACCGGCAACTATCTATTTTTTCACTATTTCTGATTTCCCGAGATCGCACAAAGACACGGGGAAAGAGCATACGTAGCAAAAAAAATCTCTTTTCCTGTTTCTGATTTGTCGAGATCGTACGCAACGCAAAGCAAAGAGCATACACAAAGAAGAGGGTATAGATCTAGCAAATAAATAAAACCTAAAAACCGAAAATAAACTGAGGTAACTGAAATAAGCAGAACTATTAACAAATATAACTGTAAAAACAGATGCTTTATACCTCCAGATCTAAACTGTCATAACTTGGGCAGCCAGAAATCTTTTCGCATGAAACAAAAGGCGTTCCTCACTGTAACAGGTGCTTCGGACACAACAGAGCAGTTCTCCAAGCCTAAAAATGTTCAGAAATAGTAGATATACAAAACGACAGTCGCATGCAATCAAATCGGCTTCGGATTTTGATCAACAACGCATGCGGCCCTCAAAATAGCTCTGATACCATGTAGGAATTTATAGGGTAAGTTGCGTAGATCAAGAACCAAAGGTCACCGCTCACAAACAGATCACAAATCAGTACACAAGTATAATCACGTGGTTAAAACCCTCAAAGAGGGAAACAGTCCACGACCTGAGCCAACGCGACCACTTCAGATAATTTATTAATATAAAAAGAAAAGTTACATGTGTTTCTCTCATAAACGGTTATCGGAAAAATGACCCTCCATGCTCTTTAAATAGAGATCATGGACCAATCGGGTGTTAAGCCACGGATCAAGTGTCGTTAATATTGAAGTGAGAGATAACCGTCAGATCACTACAAATCGTGACCGTCGGATTATAAGTTACAAATGTACATGGTAAAGAAACACATTTTACCTAACTTTACATTAGACTAAGTTATTCTTAACTATTTCCTATGTGTCGAAATATCATAACACTCTTTGCAGGAAGGGAGGATCGAGCTACTGTGCAAGAGGGAAGGAGGAGTTGTGCCCCAGTGGGATGATCCCTAGAGGATCCCTTCATGAGGGGTGTCAATGTCAAGGATATGAAATCGAAGATTTTGAGAAATGGACATTCTTTTTTCTTTTTTTTTGGTGTGCGTGCCTTTTCCTGCACAAAAAAACACAAAAACCAAGAAAAAAAATGAAATGCAAAGCCTTAGGGAAGAATGGTAGATTCTTAGTTCGCCTTACCGGCAACTATCTATTTTTTCACTATTTCTGATTTCTCGAGATCGCACAAAGACCCCGAGAGCATACGTAGCAAAAAAAATCTCTTTTCATGTTTCTGATTTGTCGAGATCGTACGCAACGCAAAGCAAAGAGCATACACAAAGAAGAGGGTATAGATCTGGCAAATAAATAAAACCTAAAAACCGAAAATAAATTGAGGTAACTGAAATAAGCAGAACTATTAACAAATATAACTGTAAAAACAGATGCTGTATACCTCCAGATCTAAACTGTCATAACTTGGGCAGCCGGAAATCTTTTCGCATGAAACAAAAGGCGTTCCTCACTATAACAGGCGCTTCGGACACAACAAAGCAGTTCTCCAAGCCCAAAAATGTTCAGAAATAGTAGATATACAAAACAGCAGTCGCATGCAATCAAATCGGCTTCGGATTTTGATCAACAACGCATGCGGCCCTCAAAATAGCTCTGATACCATGTAGGAATTTATAGGGTAAGTTGCGTAGATCAAGAACCAAAGGTCACCGCTCACAAACAGATCACAAATCAGTACACAAGTATAATCACGTGGTTAAAACCCTCAAAGAGGGAAACAGTCCACGACCTGAGCCAACGCGACCACTTCAGACAATTTATTAATATAACAAGAAAAGTTACATGTGTTTCTCTCATAAACGGTTATCGGAAAAATGACCCTCCATGCTCTTTAAATAGAGATCATGGACCAATCGGGTGTTAAGCCACGGATCAAGTGTCGTTAATATTGAAGTGAGAGATAACCGTCGGATTATAAGTTACAAATGTACATGGTAAAGAAACACATTTTACCTAACTTTACATTAGACTAAGTTATTCTTAACTATTTCCTATGTGTCGAAATATCATAACACTCTTTGCAGGAAGGGAGGATCGAGCTACTGTGCAAGAGGGAAGGAGGAGTTGTGCCCCAGTGGGATGATCCTTAGAGGAGACCACTGGAGCCAGCGCTGTATCATTTCATGAATTTGTAACAGGATTTTTTATATGAACTCAATTTGGAAATCGATTCCAAATTATTATTTTCTTCTAATGTTTTACGATTGTGATTTAAACTGCCGCAAGGGCACAAGCTGGATGGTTGGGCCCACCAGCCAGTTTGATGCCCTAAACCCCTTAGAATTTCTTTACTGCATTCTTTTAGATAGTTCTGCAATTTCATCTAAGAGCTCTTATTTTCAGTCATTTAATTTCTAATTTCATTCTATAATTTCGTTTCTCTAATTTGGTTATTTAAAAGGCTAAAATGAATTAAAAGACAATATATTTACTACTGCATCTCTAATTCCTTTTTATTACAAGATTAAATACTTACCCTGACTCAATTGCTGCATAACAAAGTCTATTCTAAGGATGCAATGGTGAAACAATTGCTGAGTAAGAATTCTGGTTAGTTGAACTTAACAAGTATTCATGATCGCCTTTTATATGAAACTAATTCATGTACTTTTGCATAAAAACATGTATTTCTGAGCTCTTGATAAGCAAATGACAAGATCAACATAAGAAAAGATTATGAATCTTAATTGACGAAGCGCTCACATAATTATTCATTATAATTAAATGTTGCACACATCATACATAATGTTTTGAGGAAGTATTTAATACGATCAAGGTAAACAACAGGAAATATATATATATATATATATATATATATATATATATATATCCTAATTTGTTCTCATTACATATTTTCCTCACAGTTAAGTACTTAATTGTCTTTAAGAGAAGTAGTGCATTATCGTCTTGATTCTTTTTAAAATCATTCCATTATTTCCATAATGAAGTTGCCTTTCGAACTCTATTTTAATTTCATCTTTGCAATAGAGCTGTAATTTTAAGAGGTTCTGCATCCTTTATTTCCCGAATCGCATTCTTTTACAGTTTGTCGGTTTGAATGGGGCCTACATTCCCTTGTCCTCTGAACAACTAAGGAAGACTTTCTGCAGGATTCAACTCAACCCAGAAGAGGATCCAGAAGTAGATTCTTGTAGTTTGTTTATTTTGCCTTTGAAGAGCCGTGTTCCTTTTTCTTGAATGATGCCTTTTTGAATTCCTTGCAAGAGTTTAGTTTTTATTTGACAGATCCTTGAGGTCATATTCTGGCATATATTTTGCTATGCCTCTAAGTTTACTTTCCTGAATTGAAAAATTAAATGTTGGTGTAAATCTTGCATTTATAGTGCCCGACAAGCACAATGAGCCCAATACATATGCAGCGGAAATATATAGAACAGATCTACAAGAGTAAGAAACGTGGATCTAATATATCACTGAATCGAACTGAAATCAACTGTCAAATCCTAGATTTGAATCCAAGACGCTACCATAAAACCGACTGCGAGCATCTGTGACTATGCAGACGATATCAGGAAACACTGCGTGAGCGACTGAGGTCAATCTAGCCCATATCTACTCAAAATCCTAGCCATGCCCTTGAGACTGTGTCAGCGGCTATGGAAACTTGGTTGCAGGCAGAACACTCTATGCTCGTGACTATGGTTGTGCTCAGCCCAATCAGCCTCTGAAGCCCTAGCTACTACCTTGACTCCATGTGTAAGTGGCTATGACACCCTGGCCGCAGGCAGGACACTTTGTGCCAGCAACTGTGGCCAAACTCTAGATCAGAGTGAGCCTCTCGCATGTGTTTTCGGACCCTGTGCGAACTCCTTTCGTCGAACATGTGCAAGCCAAAACAAAATATACGAACCAAGACAAAGAATGCAAATAGAAGATCACTTGAGCAATGTGTGAGAATGAGCTTGAGGTCGTTTCTATTTATAGGCTTCCGTGTGGGTCCACTTGGGGTTGAGGCCGACTTGAATAATTCCACATGTGCTTAGGCAAACCCATTCCATTACACTTAAATAAATAAAATAATTCAAAATTTAACTTTCGCTTAACCGAATGGGGTGATCTATAAGTCGATTTTGGTCCTCTCGAAAAGAGGAAACTAATGCAATTATGAACTCAACCATTTGAGTTATCCAAGGTGTAATTTGACCCTAGTTTCAAAATTAACATGAATCACTTAATCTTCGACAGATACTTCTTCTTATTTTCTCCTCCTTGTGAGTCTTGTCCTTGATTGGGACCTTTCTTTTCCTTTCCCTTCAATGCAAGGGCTACATTCTCCTCCTTCACACTCTTAGATCCTTTGGTGCTTTGACTGAGAGTATTCTTGACTAAAGCAAGTCTCGTCTCCTCCCGCTTGAAATCTACCCACAATTGATCCCAACTTGGTTGTTGATCTCATCTAGTGATACCTTACACAAAAGTAGCCCAATCCTCGATGAAACCAACAATAGTTACACGCACTAGCTCAACGTGTTGAGGTGTCACTCCAATTGCAGCAAGCTCATTTTGGACCATAGTATTAAAAATTGGAACCGGTGACCAGACTGGTGGACCTAATGAACCGGGTTTATGACCGGTACCAGTCAGGTCTAAACGAACCGGTTTAAAAAAAAAAATACATTAAATAATTAATTTAAAAATAAATAAATAAAAACAAAACAAAAAAACAAAAAACCATAAGATTGGCAACCATAATTCCAAGCACATAGAGACAAAATATGCAAAGTTTTCTCATTTATATAGCATGTAAAGGTGAATATATCAAAATGGCACCGAGTGCAATACATAGCATCGAAAAAATACATAAGAAATGAGCTCCAAATGGCCCATAAAGTCCAAAAACAATGCTACAAGCTATGAGGCCATTGGCCTACAGTCTACTACAAATATACATATATGATATTAGTGATCAACATTATCACGTGAAACTTCTCATCATGATCAAACTCAGTTGGTTGAGTCTTGACTGCCAAACTTTGCAATTGCTCGAGTCACAAACTTCTCTATTGGTTTAGTGACTTGAGTCTCAAACTTCTGAAGGTATTCTGCCCTAATATGCCCAATTACTTCATTTGGTGCTCCACATGGCTTTACATGGCCTCCTATCCCAGCCAAGTGTTTCTTGAACCTATAAATACCCCCTCCTACAATAGATTTTTGGCAATATTGGCAGATCATTTTTCCATCAATCATATCACAATTAGCCCATGCAGTATCCTTGGTTTTTGGAGGCATGATGGATACTACTTAGCTCAAACTCTATGTTGTTTCACTAATCCAACAAAAATTCAACACTCTCCAAGCTCTCAATCAAACTCACAAAAGCTCCAAATGAAATGGTGTGAGATAAATGAGAGGTTTCCCCTGCTTATAAAGGATTGGGGAGGGTGTTTTTGGAGGGAAACAACTCTCCTCTTCCCTCCAAAACAACCCTAAACCGGCCAAAACTTTGTGCATGGGTCCCTTTGTGGCCTTGGTAGCTGATCGGCCGGTTAAGGACGGAACCTGCCGGTTTCGTCCTTAATCGGCCGGTCAGCACTGGTTTGACCGAGAAATTGTGCGAAGGAGGAGTCAAAACCGGATTTTTTTACCGATTTTGACCGACTAGGCCCTTGACCAGCCTCTTTGACCGGTTTTCGGTTTGACCCGGCCGGTTTTTAATACTATGTTTTGGACATCCTAAATCCTTGTGAGGTAGGAAGTAACTCCTCCTCCCTTCTATACCTTAGAGGTTCTCAACTCTTCCTTCAGGAACATCTTCTGATACTTGGAGGATTATAGAAGAGTGATGCAAGAGCATCCCACATTTCTTTGGTCGTATTCTTGGCCGCAATGTGTGAGACTACATGATCTCTAACTCTATCATGGATCAACTGCCCTAGCTACTATGGGTTTGTCGGTACGGCTACAACTCTCTTTGTGTATGTCTTCATACCATGCTCATCTAGCAAGAAAGACATTTGGGATTTCCAAATACAATAATTCGAGGCTCCATCTATCCTATCCTAATCTTGAAGTCCTGCTAAGGCCATTTTTTGCAAAACTCACAATTGGGAAATAAACAGGAATCCCCTCCTTTCCTGCTAAGTTGCTTTCTTTGCTACTCGCACTCCCTCTTGTGCCTCCTGGAATGCACAGTTCTACTAGCTTCTACTACCACTTGCAACTAGAAATCAAGAAATTCCTTCAGAAAACTAAATCTGGAAGCCCTCTGAGAAAAAATCCCTTTGTGTTGTTTCTCTTCCACCGAGCGTTGATTCTGTTACTGCAATCATTGTTGCTAATCAACTGCGCCTATATCTGCTCAAGGAAAAAATTGATCTGCTCACTAAAACTACTTCCTAGCTTCTCCAATGTTTGTTGGAGCTTCCAATGAACAAATCAAACTCTTCCTGCCACCTACAATTGGAAAATCGAACCCACGTACAGCAATTCGCACTGCCTGGCCAAACTCTGCCCTGACCTAGAAGAAATTCGTTCAAACTCCCTTTGAATTGTGAAATTTCTCCCTCTATCTCCAAGCCTCTAACCTGTCCAACTTGCTCTTATACCATGTGAAATTTGTAATCTATTGCATCAACTGGAAATCATTCTTGTAATTGATTAAAAAGTAAGTGTGGTTTATTTTCTAAGAAAAATAACAAATAAAATCACTACAATTTTCACCATAAAAATGTTGGAAACTCAATGCAGGAAAATTGTTCCCAAAAAAACTCAATGCAGGAAAATTGGTGCAATAGATGAGGGTTTGATTACTATGCAGCAGTGAAATTATCTAAGTACAACCTATGGATTCCCAACTAGTTATCCAAACAGAAAATATCTGACAAAAATATTAGAAAGAAAATTATCTCTCTCCACAAGCAATCCCGGCACTTCTAGCCTCAACAAATCTAGTCATTCAAATCCTTGTGCAGCCTTTACGCAAACCCTCTCACATGTGGCTATTTTCAACCTCTAGTTAAGTTGTCATGCACGTCTCTACTACTAGAAGTGACTCTTCGTCCCTCTAGAAAATATTTTTACCTTTGGAAGTTGAATAGACCTCCCTCTCAGCGAAATTTAATTGCTCACTAAAGCATCTGTGCAATCCCTACGCAGATTCACTGTGGAATATTTATGTCACTTGTTGTTACCACTCTAAAACTGGAATTTCCTCTAGAATCACTATCTCTACCCCTTAGTGACTCTGCTTCCCTTCTGGCTCGAACTCCTCTTCCCTGCTAATTTTTTATTGTTGGATAGCTCGATTTGCCAAGGAAATCGATCTCTTAGTGTGTCTTTCTCCAACCCCATCGACCTCCTCTTATAATCTCTCGTTGGCTCACCAACAACCATGATTAAATCTTCATCAATATCTAATATCATCTTTGAGTCCATCCATGTGATTTTCTAGAGAAATCTCACATTTCTCAATTAATTCTTGTTAATTAGTCACTTTTCTTAAGCTAGACTTGGGAAATATTTAATTATTGGCTAATTAGCTTAATTGAATCATCTCTAAGTGTTTTCTCCAGAAATTTTTTCTGGGTTCTGGAGCTCGTGTTTCTAAGCCTCTTTGACCAAACTCAAGACTAGAACATTTGTCTGATGCTACCCAAACACCAAAAATAAACACTAGCTTCTTTCTAGATTAGGTAGTATATTGGTGATTTTAATGGCCCTACCCATTCTAAAACCAAGAATATGAAACCCCATTTGTTGCACCTCAAATGATTGACATAATTCCACCTCCTTAATAATTGTCTCAGTGCAATTTTAACCTTCTACATTAATTTTGCATTGTGAATACATGAATGTTTTCTAGGTAATCATTGTTTTCTGCAATATTAGGACATGACCATGCTTAATAGGCTTAGGACATGACCATGCTTCATAGGCAAGGGATTGATGAGATTACACAATTATTTTTCTTCCCACCATCTTTAATTGTATAGGTTTAGAACCCTGAAACATGCATTTATGCTTGGAAAAAAAGCAATCCTATTGTAGGGCTAGGTGGACCACTCAAATTTTCATTGACTACATAATTTGATTCACAAAGTATCCAGTGAGAAGATCAACCTAAGGGTTCTTCCACCAGGCTAGCTATGTTTTCTTTGTGATGACATTTGCTTACAATGGAGATGCAAGTCTCTGTTTGCATTTCATATTCTTCCATGAAACCAATGTTTGATCTCCCTCCATAACTAGAAATGCTTCCTCAATATGGATCAAATTACAACCCTCACCATAAACGAACGTAAGAAGGTTTTGAAATCACAACTGAACCTTTAGCATGCCCTCGAACTTCAATCCAACATTGGAAACATAGCTTTGTTTATTATCATTTGGGGTACATCCCCTTTGGACTTCATTGTTGCTATATATTCTTCTAATTTAGAAGGAAAAACATTAGCTTTAGCTGGATTTTTCTCTAAGAGACCTTCAAATTCAGACTTTCAACCATTCCATGAAGCACCAATGAGCACCAATAAGGCATTTGAAACATTAATTTCCAAATATAAGAATTTTCCAATAAATAAAGCTTTACAAAGATAAAGAATGACATGAAATGAGACCAAAATGGCAGAACCATTTCTAAATAACACCTTTACAATTAGAGTGAAAAAGAACAATGTTAATAAAAAGGAAGAAAGATTTTAAAGTCATTAAAAACCTTTTCAAAATGTCTAGCAATGTGTCAAACATGTATTATTCATACATACACTACAATAAAACATATCTAGTTATTTCACTCATTCATGTGATGTCTTCCATAAAAGTGGCATTGGAGGAAAAACACATATTAATAATCCCTTAACCAATCAATCATTATGTTAATTATTGGCATGTTTGGATTGCAAGTTGTTGAATATACACTTGGTGTTATAGTGGCAGCCAATAGTTTGGGCCTGGGCCTTGCCCAAATTACTACAAGTTACTAATTCACCATGGCTAAAATAAAAAAGCAATTTTCTCTATAACCATCAGCACCGTCACAAGTATCTCCGTACAATGAGCCTTTTATAGTCTTTAGGGCCAAACCTTACAACCAGTGTGCACTGACAATTAAAGATAATGTATTACATTGACTATTACCTTATCTATTGTAGATAAAAATCCTCGACCACAACATCCCATAAATGAGCAAGGAGACGTCAAGCACAAAGTGAATTTCATTTAACAATCAATAAGCCATTATGCTTATAGAAGTGACACTTTCCTTGTGGACACCCCATCAAAATAAAAATCATGGTGTGTTCAAACTTCCATGGTAATGCAACAAATGTGCAATAGCACACAAGGATATTTTAAACTTCTATAACATATTCCCAGACACCAAACAACATTTTTTCTCTAATTATTGATCTCTTTATTATCTGTTTTTTATCATTCACTTACCTTAATCATTTTTCTTTACAGACACCCACAACACGTCCCTCAAAGAGAGGGAGGCCAAGTAATCACATATATTCATCTCACAACCGATCAACCATTATGTTAGTGCAAGCGCCATTACCCTCACAGAGACCACATGTTATTGACATAAGAGATTGTTTTGTAATAGTAAAAAACCACTTCCTACACAATTCTCACTAGACCCACCCCCTACCACAAAGCATTTAAATGAAGGGTGACTCAAAATCCAACCACAATAGCAACAAGCAACCCTAATATATTCTATCAAATTTAACCAACAACCCCTATACAACATATTGTGGGCAAATGATAACTAATCATTGAGACTTTTAGAGTCAATGAGTTAATTTTGCACTAAATAACATATCAAAACTCTTATAATTTTGTTTATTACTCATATGCCCCACATACAGTAAGAGGAAGGACAAGCAAGCACATGTTATTTCTGCACTAAATAATATATCAAATCACTTAAAAAAAAAGTATTACTCATATGCCCCACATGCAATAAGACAAGGAAGGACAAGCAAGCACACATTCATTCCAATAAATTAACCACTATATTGGAGGTCTATTTCTTGTGTGTGCAACCCCCTAATGTTTCATTTTGTATGCAATCCACCACAAACCACACTTCATATACAATGTGTGAGATAACATACACAAGAAAAACAAGGAGAAAGACTCTTAATCCTAGACATTGCCACAAAGGGGTATCCCTCCTATCCACCACACACCCACACAAAAAGTCCTACAAAGAAGTAGACCAAGAAGCAAGCATATTCACTCAATAAGAAGGCGTTTCCTGAGAAGGAAATACCACTCCCTTGTGACTAACCCCATTATCAAAGAAGATCATGCATGTTGGAATTTATATACAATTGTGCGCCAACATTAACAACCAATCTGAGATACAATATGAGGGAAAACTATAGAAACTATGCACAAAACAAGGTATTCAATCATTTATTGTCTCATTTCAAATAACCAGTTCGAAGAGTCAAGCATCTTTGCATGAAAGAAAGCAACCAAGGGAAATATCTCGGTTTAATTGTTACCACAACAAGTTTCATTGTGCTTATTGTTTATATTCTTTTCACTCTCATGTTTTGGATTAACTCGAGATTCCTATGCAATTTTAGTTGGGCAATTGGTGCCCAAGAGAGCCCCAACTAAGAAGTTGCACCCCAAAGCTAAGGAAGTTGTTGGGTCTTTGTTGGCCACGGCAACAATTGAAAGAGAGGTCGTTAAAAGCCATGAGATTGTCATTTTGTTACAAACTAGCCCTCCAGATCTTCATCTTGCCTTTGTTGTCTCAAATAGGTTGGTGGTGAAGGAGATCTGCTATCAAATCATCATATTTCAATGCTACCCTATCAAAAGACAAAAGAGGTGTTTCATCCATTATAAATTCCAAATAGATTATTAGATGGTCAAAAACATCAAACATGTTAAGTGGAAAGGCCAAGCCCAAACGAAATATAGGTTTCAAACTGGAAATTCAAAAGACACCACCCCAAAGGGTTAGTATTGAAACATTCTAAACAAGTCTCTATATTGTGGCCATATGCTCATGAGCATTGGCAAGATATGATTTTTATATAAAAAGACCAAGATTGGTAATCATGGTTGAATAAAAGGGTCAATCCCAAATCTCTGACTTTTGCCTCATTGTCCCTAGAACAACAAATAAGAATCATTAATCAAGGGGCTACAAAAATGGAGGTGGTGCAAGGCAAGCAAAGATAAGCCATTTTGAGAAGGAAGCCAAGCTAAAGTCTATCCAGGATGAAGAGGAAAGAGAAAGGCGAGCAAAGGGAAAATTGAGAAAGAAGCAAGAGGAAGAGGAAGCTCAAGAGCAACTTAAAGAGGAGAGGTTACAACAAAAGGCCTGAGCAGAGGAAGAAATTCATAATTGAGCAGAGGGGGGAAGAATAAGAGGAAAAGGATTTACAAAACAAACAAAAATTATAGCTAAGGTAGCTAAGCAAATTAGAAGCAAACAAGAAGAGATAGTCAAAAAAAAGAGTAGGGAAAGAAAGGGGCCAAACTCAAATCCACAAAACTTAAACCCAAACCATTTGTGCTTTAGGTCTTTGTTGGCCACGGCAACAATTGAAAGAGAGGTCGTTAAAAGCCATGAGATTGTCATTTTGTTACAAACTAGCCCTCCAGATCTTCCTCTTGCCTTTGTTGTCTCAAATAGGTTGGTGGTGAAGGAGATCCGCTATCAAATCATCATATTTCAATGTTACCCTATCAAAAGACAAAAGATGTGTTTCATCCATTATAAATTCCAAATAGATTATTAGATGGTCAAAAACACCGAACATGTTAAGTAGAAAGGCCAAGCCCAAACGAAATATAGGTTTCAAACTAGAAATTCAAAAGACACCACCCCAAAGGGTTAGTATTGAAACATTCTAAACAAGTATCTATAACGTGGCCATATGCTCATGAGCATTGGCAAGATGAGATTTTTATATAAAAAGACCAAGATTGGTAATCATGGTTGAATAAAAGGGTTAATCCCAAATCTCTGACTTTTGCCTCATTATCCCTAGAACAACAAATAAGAATCATTAATCAAGGGGCTACAAAAATGGAGGTGGTGCAAGGCAAGCAAAGATAAGCCATTTTGAGAAGGAAGCCAAGCTAAAGTCTATCCAGGATGAAGAGGAAAGAGAAAGGCGAGCAAAGGGAAAATTGGGAAAGAAGCAAGAGGAAGAGGAAGCTCAAGAGCAACTTAAAGAGGAGAGGTTACAACAAAAGGCCTGAGCAGAGGAAGAAATTCATAATTGAGCAAAGGAGGGAAGAATAAGAGGAAAAGGATTTACAAAACAAACAAAAATTATACCTAGGGTAGCTAAGCAAATTAGAAGCAAACAAGAAGAGATGGTCAAAAAGAAAGAGTAGGGAAAGAAAGGGGCCAAACTCAAATCCACAAAACTTAAACCAAAACCATTTGTGCTTTAGAATATTATTGATTTAGCAAAAGAAGGTAGAACAATAGAGGTTGGAACACCAATAACAAATGAGGCCCTAATAGGTGTTCAAACCCCTAATGTGATTGGACAAGAAGTGGACATTGGCCAAGGAAAAGCTTCCACCCAAAATGAAAAGACAACCACCTTGGAAGAAACCCAAGAAATAGATAGAGGTGGTCTCCACAAAAGAAGCCATTGACATTAAATGATTTAAAGCATCCTCAAGGGCCCATAATGGCATTCACACAAGTGGGTAAGCCTTAAGAAAAGTGTACACAGCGATGGAACAAATGCACACTCTAGGAAACTTAGAATGTCCTTTCTTTGTGACACCAATCTATTCCACAACGAGTGGATGATGTGGCAAACGATGATACACTTGATTGTAATAAGAAGAATAGGTTTGTGGTCAAGAAAACAAAAATAAAGCACAAAAGATTCTAGAGTCATTCATACATCAGAAGAAGTTATCCTGGCCACCAATAGGGTCGAACAATTGACTAAGTGGCAAGTAGTGTTGTCCTTTCCCATGCTTCATTTGAATGTGCCAAGGAAGAAGAAAAGGAGTTAGATAAATTACACAAATAGATCGCACCCTTGCAACACCATTGAAGCACTGCATATAGTCTATAGGTTGGCTAACCTCATGGGAGAACGCATGCAACTTAGGGGAGCACAAGATACCTTTCTACATAAAGGTCTTCAATTTGAAAAAGAGAGCCTACAAATTTCACTAGCTCGCAAAGATGTTCTAAAACGGAAGAGGAGCCAAACACTTGGCCAAACAAAATATATCTAGGAGGTACTAAGGGGAAAATGGGACGAGGAACATGGGATAAATCTCTAAACAAAATAAAGTCCCAATCGAATAATCACTGCTACCATTTATTGGATTGAATTAGCAAAAGAGTTGACCAAACCCATGGAGGAGGAGTGGTTAGCATGTAAAAGAGCATGGAACAAGATAAACAAGACTATGACCAAGCTTCACCTACCAAGTTTTGGCAACCTCGATGACTTTTAGCCAAAACTAATGGCTAAAAGAAATAAAAATATATAATAAATAAAACTTTACAAAAATAAGAATGACAAGGAATGAAATCAAAGTGGCATTAAAGTTTTACAAAGATAAGAATGAAAAGAAATGAGATAAAAAAGACATAACCACTTCTAAATAACACTTTTCACTAAAGTGAAAAAGAACATTAATAAAAAGGAAGAAAGATTTCAAGTCACAAAAACTATTTGAAAATGTATGTTATTCATACCCTAAGAGATTCTATCAAATTGGACTGACAGCCCTAAAAAAAACATTCCTTGGAAAAATGGTTCCATTAATTAAACTAATTCCTTAGCAAGTGGTTCCATTAAAATTAAACTAATCCTTGAAGTTATTAGACTCATAGATGTTATTTATGCACTAAACAATATATAAAATCACTTCTTATCTTGTTTATTACTCATGTGCACAACATGCAATAAGATGGAGCAAGACAAGCAAGCAAGCAAGCACACATTAACTCCACAATAAATCAACTATCGGAGGACTATTTCTTATCTATACAACCTCCTTATATTTCATTGTATATGAAATCCACCACAAACCACACGTCATATTCAATGCAGAAGACAATATACACAAGTAAAACATGAGAAAAAATAAAGAAGACTTGGTTATAGAACCCATTCTTAAACACTACCACAAAGGAGCAAACATCCACCATCCCACGCACCCAAACAAAAAGCCCTACAAAGAAGGGACCATCAAGAAAGCATATTCACTCGACAACTAGTCCCTCTTTGAAAAGGAAATACCACTACCTTGTGACTACCCTCACTAGCAAAAAAGATCATGCATGTTGGAATTTATGTACAATTGTGCATAAACTGTAGCAACTAAACAAGGGATTAAGAAGTATAGAAATTATTCTACATCTAGCAACTAATCCAAGAGAAAATATGAGGGATTAAGAAATACAGAAATTGCAACTAAACGAGGGATTAAGAAGTATATAAATTATTCTACATCTAGCAACTAATCCAAGAGAAAATATGAGGGATTAAGAAGTATAGAAATTATTCTACATCACCAAACGAGGTGTTCCATCTTTTATTGTCAAGAGAAAATATGAGGGATTAAGAAGTATAGAAATTATTCTACATCACCAAACGAGGTGTTCCATCTTTTATTGTCTTGTTTCAATCTTACATTCTCAAGAAATTGAACTACGAGAGGCAATTATGTAACTTTTTTCGTAACTACTTGCCATGACTAGACATGTGTATAAAACCACCTCCTTTCTGTTTAAAAAAAAACCACCAAACACCACATCTAACTATATCTTATCACCACATTGATACAACAACAAATTAATTTAGTCAATCAAAATTAAAGTGGCAATTAGATTAGAATGGGATGTGAATGTATTTGGATAAGAGGTATTTTGGAAAAAAAATTAATTTGCACGGGAACTAATTTTTTGTATTATGAAGTTCTCAATTAAGGATTTGGATTGAATTTGTATGTTCAATCTTACATTCTCAAGAAATTGAACTACGAGAGACAATTATGTAACTTTTTTCGTAAGTACTTGCCATGACTGGACATGGATTTCATACAAAACCTTCTCCTTTCTGTTTAAAAAAACCCACCAAACACCACATCTAACTATATCTTATCACCACATTGATACAACAACACATTTCCCTGAGGTTTGCTGAAATTTCAAATCATAAACCTTCTCCTTTATGATTAAAAAAAACCACCAAACACCACATCTAACTATATCTTATCACACACACATTGATACAGCACATTTCCCATCACACATTGATACAGCACATTTCCCCCGAGGTTCTGAAATTTCAAATCATAGAACATATAAACATCCAAATAAAATAAGTGAAACATTATCAACAAAAGAGGTGCCATGTGATAGAACAATTGGATAATACCTACTTAAAAAAATACAAAATTTTGCAAAAGCTCTCATTTACACAAAAACAAGTAACAGATGTTCCAAATTAACACAAAAACAAGTAAGGGGTGTTCCAAATTGACACAAACTACATGGTTACAAGATTTTGCAAAAGCCCTCATTTTCACAAAACAAGTAATAGATGTTCCAAATTAACACAAAAACAAGTAACCGATGTTCCAAATTGACACAAACTACATGGTTACTCCAAATTGACACAAAAACAAGTAACAGATGTTCCAAATTAACACACAAACAAGTAACAGATGTTCCAAATTGACACAAACTACATGGTTAGCATTTACAAAAAAAATATACTAACAAGTAACAGATGTTCCAAATTGACACAAACTACATGATTAGCATCTACAAAAAAATATACTAACAAGTAACAGATGTTCCATGACACAAACTACATGGTTAGCATCTACAAAAGGTGTACTTGTTACTTAACCAGTCGGTCCCACATTCCAATATCAAGAAGTGCACATAATCCAAATACCAAATATTTATAGAATAGTGAACATTGACAATAACCTCAAAACACCAAAAGTAAAACACATCAACCAGAACACATGTTCCTTGTATATATATTTAATGATAAACATTGGCAATAGCCTGGAAACTTACATCACAAATAGCCACGAACACATTTATTGGTTAAATAAACATTTTATCCCACATTATTTGACACACTGTCAATTACCTTACTATTTTTATCCAAACCATTTCCTTGTCCAAACATTGGCATCAATTTGAAAACTAAAAGCCAAAAAGGCCTACAGAAGGTGAAACAAATTGACACAAACTACATGGTTAGCATCTATCTACAAAAGGTGTATACTTGTTACTTAACCAGTCGGTCGATCCCACATTCCAATATCAAGAAGTGCACATAATCCAAATATTTATAGAGCAATGAACATTGACAATAACCTCAAAACACCAAAAGCAATACACATCAACCGGAACACATGTTCCTTGTATATATATTTAATGATAGACATTGGCAATAGCCTGGAAACTTACATCACAAATAGCCACGTACACACATTTATTGGTTAAATAAACATTTTATCCCACATTCCTCAACACTCTTTCAATTACCTTAACTTTTTTTATCCAAAACATTTCCTTGCCCCAACACTGTAATTTGAGTTCAATATCATTGGCAATCAATTTGAAAACTAAAAGCCAAAAAGGACTCCAGAAGGTGACACAAATCCTTGACAGTTGGCATTTTAACATGAAACTTTTAAAGTGAATGCTTGCTTCACAGAATGGGAGCCTACCAAAGAAAAATTAAAGCTTGTGAAGGCGGCAGTGACAGGAGAAAAGAGCTTTGAAGAGATCATCGGAGATCATCGGAGACGAAGAAGCCATTGACGCTGCCTATACATGAGCAAGGATTGACCATGACCCAAAATCATCTACAAACGACTGCTCATGAGAGCCAAAACCATCAACAAAAGCCAAAAGCCTTACGAAAGACTCACTTACGAGTGCCCTTGAGCAATAATTAAATCCCAACAAGTACCCGGTATTATCATTTGGGGGGTTTTTTAAGCATAAAAATTGTGTTGATCTGTATTGAAATGCTTGCTACTAAATGTTACATCCTGTGTGCTCGGCCAAGTATAGTTGTCATTGCCAATATCTGGAATGAAACCAATACTGATATATGCTTATTGTGGCACATCTACAGCACTCGTTGGTATTTTATGATATTTATCTTGTGCAAGCCATACGTCCTTCTGTGCTTATTGAGGTTATGGTTATCATTGCAAATTTCTGTTCTGTGTTTGGCTAGTACATCTAATAGCTTCTTAATTGACATCCACGCTTACACTACAAAAAAGCATCCAATGGGTACAGGCGCTTCTCATAGTGCTCAATTATAACGTGTTACTATTTTTATGATTTGTACACTCGTTGAAATGGGTCAAGTATGTTCAACTTAGCCTTACATTGTCACCGAACTGCTCCTCAAGCCCAAAACAGCATACGCTACAGCACTAAATTGATTTGTTGATGTGCTGGTTGATTAATTATCTGTAGCAATTGGCACGAACGCCTGGACAAAAAAGCTATACATACTAAATGTCTACTAGTTGACTTGTGGAGGATATCAAGCACTAAATTGATTTGTTTAGCTGCTGGTTGATTAATTATATGTAGCAATTGGCACGAATGCCTGGGCACATCTACAGCCCTCGTTGGGATTTTATGATATTTATCTTGTGCAAGCCATACGTCCTTCTGTGTTTATTAAGGTTATGGTTATCATTGCAAATTTCTGTTGTGTGTTTGGCTAGTACATCTAATAGCTCAATTGACATCCACGCTTACACTACAAAAAAAAGAATCCAATGGGTTGCAGGTGCTTCTCAAAGTGCTCAACTATAACGTGTTACTATTTTTATGATATTTGTACACTCGTTGAAATGGGTAAAGTATGTTCAACTTAGCCTTGCATTATCGAACTGCTCCTCGAGCCCAAAACAGCATACGCTATAGCACTAAATTAATTTGTTAATGTGCTCTGGTTGATTAATTATCTATAGCAATTGGCACGAACGCCTGGACAAAGCTATACAAACTAAATGTCTACTGGTTGAATTGTGGAGGGTATCAAGCACTAAATTGATTTGTTTAGCTGCTGGTTGATTAATTATATGTAGCAATTGGCACGAATGCCTGGACAAAGCTATAAATACTAAATGTCTATTGGTTGAATTGTGGAGGATATTAAGCACTAAATTGATTTGTTTAGCTGCTGACTGATTAATTAAATGTAGCAATTGGCACGAATGCCTGGACAAAGCTATATACATACTAAATGTCTACTGGTTGAATTGTGGAGGATATCAAGCACTAAATTGATTTGATTATGTGCTGGTTGATTAATTATCTGTAGCAATTGGCACGAATGCCTGGACAAAGCTATACATGCTAAATGTCTACTGGTTGAATTGTGGAGGATATCAAACAATATTTCCAGTGCCTGGAATCGCTAGGCATTTCATTTCGCGTATTTCTTTTTGTTATAATTGTTGGGTACATCTAATGGCTCAATTGACATCTGCTTACAGTACAAAAAAACCATCTAATAGGTTGCAGGTGCTTCTCATTGTGCTCAACTATAACATCTGTTACTATTTTATGGTACTTCGTACACTCGTTGAAATGGGTAAAGTATGGTCAAATTAGCCTAGCATTGTCACCGAACTGCTCCTGTGCAAGCGCAAAACACCATACGCTACAGCATTAAATTGAATTGTTATTGTGATGGTTGATTAATTATCTGTAGCGATTGGCACGAATGCCTGGACAAAGCTATGCATACTAAATGTCTACTGGTTGAATTGTGGAGGATATCAAACACTATTTCCAGTGCCTGGAATCGCTGGGCGTTTTACTTCGCGAATTTCTTTTTGTTATAATTGTTTGGTACATCTATAATAGCTCAGTTGACATCTGATTACACTACAAAAAAGCATCTAATAGACTGGTGATTCTCATACATTAAACTGAATTTATTATTCAATATCACCCGATTCTCTGTAGGAGTTCGAATCCTGGCTGTACTGAATTATGACAGCATATACGCTGAGATGCTATTCAACTTACCACAGAATTATATATGCTGAGATGCACAATTGCAGCTGTGCACTTATAAGACCACAGAAATGATGTCCTAACAGAGTTGTTATTGCTTGAACAGAAGCAAATGAATGAGCAGCGTTATAGCTGTTTGTATGCACACTAAATTGGTTGCAACAAGAAGCAATTTGAATTAGCTTTAGGCAGCTAGAAAGAGTCAATGCAAACAGTTTTTAACAAATGCGCAAGCTTCTCGTAAACAAGAAAGAGTAGTGTTTCCGTTGATATTGTATTCGACTAACTGATGTGCTAATTGGCACAAGCAGAAATTGTGAAAACAGAATTGGTTCTTGGTTCATTAGTCTTAGTTTTCAATAACATGCAAACAAACCAGTGAGCCACTCTGGAAATGGACTATTTTCTGCCTGTTAATGATGAGCAGCTGAAAAGGTTAGCAAAACAGAACAAAAGTTATTTTCCACAGAGATCCATGTTATGGATCAGACAAACCATAGGCCCCATTCACAAAACTACTGAATCTACTAATTTAAAGGCAACAATACATACACTGCATTTACGTCTATGTTACCCTGAGATAGTGGCAGATTAACACACAACAGAGTATTCAACGATTTTTTGGATTAGTTTGACTCTCATTTTCATAATTAGGACATATATTTTTTACTTTTCATAAAAGCATAGCTGCTGGTGAGACCAAATTGTCGGCTCCTCAATTTTTATGTTTCAAACTTTCTACAGAATAACTACCATCATGGAATGGAAGCATCTTCCCATGGCTCGGACTTGAAATTAGCATTGTTATGCTCACAAGATTAAATTGAGGCTACAATCATTCATTCATAAACATCTTATCAGTCCAACATAATAGTCCTACATCAGTCACATCTGGTAAACGTTAATAGGTATGAAGCACACTTCCTTCAATCATTTGCCCTTAACTCAAGCTTCGTCCTGCCAATCATCTTGAAAATTTGATGCATTCATACAATTAGTTGAGCAGGACTTTTCAACAAGGATGATAAATTTTCTTGATTTGAAGTCTAGTACAATTTCTATATTAAGACTTTTGACCGTCTCATTGCACTGTCAACAAGTCCATGGATACCTAAGCACAGGTTTATAACACCGCATAGCCTACATATTCGATGTAGACCTTCACCATTTCAGGTATTCGATTTAAAATAGTAGCCGACACGAAACACATGTGAGGGCCTAACTAATAAACGTAAAACTTAGCAGCAGAGAGACCAAGGCACATAAGTGATGAAGCACATTAAAAGGCATTTTGTTGACAGGACTAAACAAATGTTGATGGGCCAGGATTATTTGGAACATGAAGATTGAACATATCCTCGCTATCAAACCCTCTGATCCCCTTCTTTTTCCAATTTATGAAAGCCAATGCCCATGCCCATGCCCATGTCCATGTCCAAAATACATCGTATACATGCCCATGTCCATGTTCAACAACTTAACATCAAGCATAGATCGAAATCAAGAGCCCAATAAAACAAGGCATATAACGAAAAAGACCACATGCCAAGTACTATTAAAAAAAACACTCCCGACGGCCTATAACGAGTGTTCCTCGTAAATTACTATTGAATGCCTAATTGCAAACTCTTTCTGGATATAGAAAATTGTATCCAACGTGTGAAAATAGTAAACAGATATTATAAAAGAGTAATCATCCAAAAACAATTGAAATGCTTCCTAGTCATCATACAAGACATGGTACAGGTTGGAACATGCATACAAGACACCAAAAGTTGTAAACTAATTGTTCCTTCATTCCAGATACCCAAGCTCAATATCCAACAACCCTATTATTAGATATATTTTTGAGATTTATGTATACATAGCATAAGCCATTAATCTACAACCATATCCATAGTCACCACTACCATTTTTTCATGATTTTGAGTAGCCCAAATAGTACTCATTGCATCACTTGTTGGTCAAGGGGTGAAGAAATAGAGTTGAAACTAATGAAATAAATCACATGTAAACAAGTATCACCAAGAATCACCTCTGTGGCTTGCACCCAATAACCAGAACCTCCTGGGCAGTCTTCGCAGATCCCATAAAGTTAACAGTTGACTAAGTTTAACAACGATCAATAGTCACGCCCATTGATCAATCATCACGCCCATTAAAAAACGTATTAAAGATATTTTCATAAACAAAAATAGTCCAAACCCATATATTAATATTTATGAATATTAAACATGAACTGTTTGTTTCGAAAGAAACCCTATATGTATACAATCTCATAAAATTTACCACTTAGCCAAAGAAAAAGCACCATCTGAGATTAAATCCAAAACAGACATAAGCGAGCTGAGGTAGAAGTAGAAGCGAAAATTACAGTTAAACGAAAAAAGACATCTATTTATGAGAGATTACATCTAACTGTTCAGAAATATAACTGAGATATCAAATATGTTAGATATATTTTTGATATTTATGTATACATAGCATAAGCCATTAATCTACAACCATATCCGTAGTCACCACTACCATTTTTTTGTGATTTTGAGCCCAAATAGTACTCATTGTATCACTTGTTGATCAAGGGGTGAAGAAATGGAATTTAAACTAATAAAATAAATCACATGTAAACAAGCATCACCAAGCATCACCTCTGTGGCTTGCACCCAATAACCAGAAACTGAACCTCCTGGGCAGTCTTCGCAGATCCCATAAAGTTAGCAGTTGACTAAGTTTAACAACGATCAATAGTCACACCCATTGATCAATAATCACGCCCATTGAAAAACGTATTAAAGATATTTTCATAAACAAAAAATAGTTCAAACCTATATATTAATATTTATGAATATTAAACATGAACTGTTTGTTTCGAAAGAAACTGAACTAGCAAAAACCATCGACCAAGTTTGAAAAATATTAAGCCCAGGATATTTCATATTTCAGCAAAAACCTCGATGTAGAGTCATTTATACTGAATTAAACGTATAAAACTGTTGCACTGAATTAATAATATACTGTAAAATAACACCAAAGCAATATTTAGAATAATTGTTTTATCAAATTAACTAAATGCAAAATTAAAAGAATTATAAGCATTCAGATGGCATATGTTAATCATTCGCAAGATCTTCTGCATGGTTCTTATACGAAACGCACGTTGTATAATCAGGTTCGTCCAAAACCCTCTCTGGTTTTTGGGACATTGTCTGGACACAGCTTACTTTTGGACTTATTATCTGCGGTTTTTCTGTAGTCTAGTTTCCCTAATGGAAAGCCACTTGGGAGCAAGGCTATGGAACATATGTAACCCTCTTTGCATAATAGAAAACTATGCTTGCCAAAAAACAAAACATCGTTGAGATGACATAAAACCCTAATTGTTGTCCTAACACAGATAATGATTACACTAAAAAAGCATATTTAAAATCCACTTTCTTGGGATCCATAGAAAAAATACCCAGATCTTATATGTACTATAAATTTCCAAGGTCGTTAAAATATACAACACTTATATCTAGGTCTTCCAGATAACAGATGCAGTTAAAAAGGAAAAATAAAAGATAAAAGACAGAGATTTTGGAATGCGTATGTTCTACACATTTTATAACCCATCAAAGAATATTCGGCAAAATAATCCTCGTTGACAGGATTTAGCTAATAGTAACTGTCATTGGCAGCCAAATAAACAGTCACGATAGATATATCGGCTAAAATTTTAACAAAAGAAAAAACAGAGAAACCCTAACGGACTCATTGGTGCACAGAGCAATCCATTAACTAGATTAACGATAACATTCCTCTGCATCCAATCCAATGCTCATCTATTAATCTATTTTTACTTAGATCTCTGCCTCATCTTTCTGCGCTTCCTCTTCAGACGCCTCATACGCTTCTTCTTCCACTGTGATTATAGATTAAGCATTTCAATCTCTTTCCATAGTTTGGTGTTTCAAAAGATATCAAAAATGCAAAACCATATGGTAGATCTAACAAACAAAACCCACAATCTATCTTACCTTGGCCCTCATCTTGGAACGGTAGAGAGTTTCTTCTCGACGCGCAAAGCTTTTCCTTCCGCCGGCTTACAGGTGAGAAAAAGAAATCCACGATAGACTTACCCTATAAAAGACGACAGAGCCAGAGATTTTGAATTAGGGTTTTAGATTAGGGTTTGGAGATCTAGGGTTTGTGGGAAACTTTTCATTGATATATACATAACGTGCGGTCCCATGGACAGCTGGTCACGTGATGGAGAAGCGAGCCTTTGAACAAAGGCCCACATTTTTAAAGGGATTTTCTTTCTTTATTTTTTTAACTTTTCCGAACTCTTCTTTCTTTATGTTTTTTACTCTTTCGAAGTCTTTGTACTCGTTGAGGTATGGTACGGTAAAGTTTAAATTTTAATATATAGGAAATTTGGTTTTATATAGTAAAAAGTTAAAAGTAATAAAAATAATAAAATTCAATTTTTTTTTATTGTAAATTTATTTTTATTAATAAAATTATGAATAATTTTTTAAATAAATGAAAATCATAATATATATATTATATTAAAATATATTAGCGATTGTCTTTAAAGGTGCAAAGATATACCAAAGGTATGGAATATTTTGGAAAATCTTTAGAAGATTTAGGAAGATTTGTATTTCATTGTTGTGCTTGAAATAGCAAGTTTGTCTTGTAGTTATGCATAAAACATCGTGAATGAATTATCACCAAAATATGTGAATTGTGTGTGCAATTACAACAATTGTCTGAAATTTAAGGATTGGGAGTGTGGTACCCAAAAAAATCTGCTACTGCACATTTTAACTGCAGCCATGTATTGGACCAATAAATCCAATGCTATAGCCCCATTAATGTGCAGCGCTGTATATGCCACCCTTTCGATAATGTATTTGGATAAATCTATTGGATGGCATATAATGCCCCCTCGCATTAATGAGGCTATAGCATTGGATTTATTGATCACCAATGCAAGAGTAAGGTTAGATTCTCTTAGTCCAAGTGCAACTAAAAATTTTTATATTATAATTATTTTTTTTATAATTTATTTTCTAAAAAATAATATTTTTGAAAAATATTTAATTTATTTCTTTCTCTTCCTATATATCATTATTTTTAAAAATTTGTAATAAATATATCATTAATTTTACAAATATTTAAACTTTTTTTAATAAATATAAAATTATTAATAAAAGTAAGCTTCCTTCTTTTTCTTATTAATTAATTAAAGACAATTTTAAATTTTATTTAAATTTTGGGAAATAAATAAAAGAAATTAAAAAAGAAAGTTCTACATTAATAAACTTTTAATCTATACGTTTAAGTAGCTACGTTATATACAAGTGTAGCTACGTTACGTTATTGGGATTTTGAATATTAATATTAATTTTAAGGCTACGTATGGTGGCCCATTGCCAACATTTAAAAATGTTTAATGATATCAAGAGTACAATATATAGAAAAAATCTACGATTGCATTATAATTACATAATTTTCTCATTTTCGCTGACACCATCTGCAAAATAACACTTTGTATTAATTTATCAAACTTACTTGAATGGGAAAAGATTGCAGCTATTCTCTTCTCTACGAAACCTATAATTTGTACTTTCTGTTACCGAATGCACATTTGTGTGAAACATAGGTTTTTCTTTACCCAATTTTCACAGACCGTCTCTGTTTCACGCGTCCTATGTTATTAAATTTATAAATACTATAAAAAATTTGCCACTATTATTGTTTTTCGGCTATAAAATCCAGACAAATCAAACTAAGAAGCAGAGGTTGGCCATTGTAAGCAGCAAGCTCTCTCAATCTACAGGCATCGGCAACACTGAAGTTGGGATTGTTCTTCTCATTCCATCTCAGAGTTTTGATTCTTTTTCAACTTGGTGTCGGTCTCTGGATATAATGTAGTCGAGGAAATAATTTACTAAGGGTCTGTCTGCAATAAAGATAAGATGCATCCGTTCAAATCCTATGAGAAGGAAGATGATATCGATCAGGAGAGACGAAAAGGAGGATGAGAAGAGTTTTTGTAATCTCAATAGCTTTCGTTGTGCTTGTGGCGATCATAGCCTTTTTGGTGGTTGGGGTCGTTGTCTCCAACAGAAATACGAGAGGATCTGGGTCGGGAACTGGATTACAAGCAACCAACAAGGCGTTATAAGCCCTCTGTAACATTACACTATATCTGGCCACTTGCATTTCCAGTTTCTCATCGTATACTTCATCATCCAATGTCGGCCCCAAGGAACTCACAAACCTGGCAATGATGGTTGCACTGTAGGAAGCAAAGAAAGCCTCTGACTGGATCCAGAAAATGTATGAAAGCACTCATAATATGGCTCTTATGGACTGCGTGGCGCTGATGAGGGAAATTATAGAGCAATTGAAAAGCTCTAGCACAATTGTACAGAGTTTCGATCTTGCGTCGCTACAAGACGAGATGGGCGACGTGCAAACGTGGCTCAGCACATCCCAAAAAAATCTTGGCACCTGTTTGGACGGACTTCTAAACATGGCGCCAAACGATCAAGTGAAAGCTCAAATCAAAATCATGTTGAACAATTTGACAGAGATTGCAAGTAATGCTCTCACCATTGTTAAGGGCATTTCTATTGTGGTCAGTTCACTCAATATCCTTCGTTTTCCTACGTGATGCATGTTGTTTGATCTTGAGGATGAGTTGCAATCTTTGGATGACAGTTCTCCCAAATGGTTGTCTGCCGACAATCGAAGGCTTCTTCAAAAATTGAATGTAATGTTGAATGTGATTGTGGCCAACGAAGGTCCCAGACAATACAGGAAAGTTCAAGCAACGATAGAGATCATGATAATAATCCAAGCACGTTACACGGAAGCAGTCATTCAACCAGCGCGATGTCAAGCTCGCCTTAGAGAGATCGCCAGGTAGGATGTGATCCAACAGCTTAGAGGCATTGCTCGGATGTATAATGTGCATGACTTAACATGCACGGAGGGAAATTAATGAACACAGAGTGGAGGGAAATTAATAAACATGGAGCGTGGTCAACGAGTAGTGTGCGGCAGCGTGCTGGACAAATCCAATGATGGAAAATAAAAGTCGAATCAACGGCGGAAGACAAAAAGGTTGACGATGGTGAGCAGTGAACCGATTCCTTCACGGGTTATTTGACTTCGGGCTACAAGTTCCGTGTGTACGTGTCAAATTCTAGTTGGAAGGAATGACGAATCTTTTCCCAGCCAAACCCAGCAAAGAGAACACCTTCGGTGTAATAAATTATAAGTAGAAACAATAAGTTAAGATCTATTTACCTTATAAAATAGAAAATTGATTATATTCAAGTTTAATTAATAAACACATAAAAACTTTAATACTTACAATATAACAATATGTTTAACCACATATATTCACGTCTACTTTACTATAGATATTACCAACCTAGATCCATCTTAACTTCGGATCTATCAAGCGTCGAGAGGGATCAAATCTCTCGAGGTGCAAACCTTTCCTCAAGTTTTGCACTCAAAAAAGAGGTTTGCACGTCGAGATATTTGATCACTTTCGGCGCTTGATAGATATGAAGTTAGGATGGATCTCGACTGGTTATATATAAATCATGAGGGATCAAATCTCTCGAGGTGCAAACCTTTCCTCAAGTTTGGCACTCGAAAAAGAGGTTTTCACGTCAAGATATTTGATCACTTTCGACACTTGATAAATCCGAAGTTAGGATGGATCTAGGCTGGTTATATATAAATCATGGTGGATCTATAACATGTTGGAGTAATTTTGTTAAGTCTCACGATTAAATTTTTTGACTATAGATAATATACAAAAAATATATCTAATAGCCCATGGAACAGATATATCAATCACTTATGACTTAGCAAGAGCTCAGACCTTGAGAGGGTAAGGGCAGATACTCTTGGAGTAATATCACAACAAGCCAAACATGTCCCTTGGAATTGAACCAAGGTGGATGGGAGAACAATTTGTGCTCGTAATCAGTTGAGCTAACAACCTAAGACTATTAGTATTTTATGTTTTATGTTTTTTTAACCATTGTGAATCGGTAACTTGTTGGAGTAATATGGGTGAGGCCCAAGATCAAACCTAATAGCTACCACTATAACACCAAGAGTATATCCAATAGCTCGTAAGCTATATATGTCTTGTCCTAAAGATGAACCACATTGGTTCGTTCAAAACGTGTCGATATAGTTTTGTCTCATGTGATTATCACCAAAAGATCTCTGTAAAATAACTATGGAGCACAGAAGCCAAAATTCAAATAAAAAATATATGACTTAGTAAGAATTGACACTCCATGAGGATGGGGGACCCTGCTCTTTGAGCCTTATCACAATGGGCCAAAGGTTTTTGTAACTGCCTCCTCCCACATTTACCCACTTTCACTGGCTTACCCGGGTTAAACATGAGTTGAGGGTCACTACGATAAGACTCAACCTCCTATATGACCTTAAGGAAATGGAGTCGGCAACTTAATACCTTATTGACTTCCCTCAGGTGCTACAGGACCTTCAAGAGCAACCCAACCCCTCTAGTTGTCCAACCCTTGAGATAACTTTATTTTTCATTGGACTAGAGCCTCAACCACTCCCTTTTTAAGGCATGCAAACGACTATAGCCCTCCAATCAGTCCCATAGGCCTGCCTTCCAGTGACTATGGACTTTTCAAGTCAGTTCAATGCCAACAACCTGAATTATGAGCCACTTTTTCAAGGTCGGGACTAAGGCCTCTGCCTATAACTCAATGAAACTTTCAGAGATGATTAATGGCATAGAAACAAAGTTTGTAAACCAAGGATTGAACTGGGACTTGACCTTACCTTCCCCAACCGGGACTAACATTCCGTTAAACACTTGGTAAACATGCAACCTATAGGTCATGAATGAAAATCTAATGGCAATAATGTCCTCAGACACATAATTTTATTAATCGGGAAAATAAATTACACCATAAATTTTGCAAGAGTTTACACCCGAACACTCCAACACTCTTACAATCAGGAGAATAAGTTATATATAAGTTAAATGTCCTAATATATTCTATTTATGGATCACTTATTAAATTAAAAAGTGTTAATTTTACATTAAATGTCATCCTAACAAATCTACTAACTTTTTCCTATATTAGAGCCTAAGAAATGACATCTTTCTAGATGTTGTATCTCTTGCAACTAATTCTATTTCTAAAGTTTATCCAATATTTTATTAAATATTATATTCTAACTTTTAAACTATGATATTTGTATTTTTGGATCATCTAACATTCCCCCCTATGATCTAAAGCTCCATTACAAAAAATGCCAAGTTCATCCTTGAAGTTGGTAAATTTTATCCTGCCAAGTGGTTTTATAAAAATATCACAGATTTGATTATTGGAAGGACAATAAATCGGCTTCATGAAATCCTTTGTAATGAGCGTTCTGATGTGATGGTAATTGGTATCCACATGCTTTGTTTTTGAATGAAAAATTGGGTTCTTAGCAAACTTTATGGTTGACTGGTGGTCGATGAATAACGATGTAGCTTCTGCTTGAGGAATTCCCAAGTCTTGTAATACTCTATGCAACCAAACAAATTCACATGCTACTTCCCAAGCTAATATGTACTCGACTTCTGCTGAATAAGTGGTCATTGTAGCTTGCTTCTTGCAACTCCAAGATACTGTAGCTGACCCCGTGTTCATTAAATAACCTGAGGTTGATGCCCTATGATCAATACTGCCAGCAAAGTCGGCATCTGAAAATCCACCAAGTATAATTTTTTTAGTATTTTTGTAAAGAAGACCAAAATCTTTTGTTCCTTGGATATATCGAAGAAATATTTTGGTTGCATTCCAGTGGCTATCTCGTGGTTCCTGCATAAAGCATGAAAGAATATTAACGACATAAGAAAGATATAGTCGAGTGGTTGTCAGATAAATCAGGTTGTTAATTAACTGTCGATAAGTAGTGCTATCCACCATTTCCCCCCTTTCAAATTTTGAAAGTTTCAAGTTTTGTTCCATGGGGGTAAGAACAGGCTTGCAATCCTACATTCCAAATCGCTGAAGAACTTCTGCTGCATAATTACTCTGAGAAATGAAAATATGATGTGGACATTGGAATACTTCAACTCCAAGATAGTGGTGAAGTAGTCCCAAATCTCTCATGTTAAAACCTGCATGTAACTCCTTTTTCACCTGTGAAATATGATCATCATTGTTGCCAGTGATGATAAAATCATCTACATACATAACAAGAATCACCATATTTTTACTCTTTTGGCATACATTGTTATAGCATCATTTCTCACCTTCATATGATTCATGATTACTTTTATGGCTTTGGGCACCCATTCTTACAGATTTGAACAAATTCACTAAAAAACAATGTTAAAATCCCCATACGCGGTTATTCCCAGACTTTTCCGCGTGTATACGCGAGTCCACATGTACTTTTCCGCGTATGACATTAAAAATCATTAAAAAATATATTAAAATTCCCTATTTTCGGGCTGGGTTGATGGTTACTCTAGTAGTTCAACCACCCCAGCACGTGGCCAACTGTTTCCAACTGATGAAACTACTTTGAGGGAGTATAAAAGCCCCTCATGTGTATGGCCTAATGGGAGAGAGAAATTTTATAGACATTATACTCTGTTGGAATCCAAGTTCAAGTCTGATTCCCCATGCCTCCTGCACTTTCCCAGATTTATAACAGGAAACCCTCGTTTCCTGGAGATGTTCATCCATTTATATGCCATCTCGAGTGCACAAGTCTTGGAAGAATCTTAGTGAGGCAAGGGTGGGACGAATCCGAACGACGGTTTGCTCGAAGATCGTGGAAGGATTCAGGTGATCTCTCCACTTTTACTACTGTACATGTTGTTCATATTAATGAAGAACCATCTTGTTCCTGAACTCGTATGTTAATGCTTATTTATACGTGTGAAAAGATTATCATTTAAGCATTTATTATGGTTTATATAATGTTTCACATGGATTGCACTAACGTTTAGGAGAAGTATATGCTGTACAACTAGGTTTCCGTGCACGTTCTTTCTTGTTTTCAGGTTGAAGGCGGAAGGAGAGTTGCTGGGGGTTTGGACCCCGCGAGATCTACATCGAACGTAGGACTACGGGTGAGTCCTGCTATCGTTGTTAACTAGTTTTTTGCATTCAAGTATGGTTGTGTGTGAGTCCTTCTGAATAGCATGCCCTGCTCTGTGGAGGTTTAGACCCAACAAACCTCTAGGGTGATTTTCCCCGAAACATACATACAAGGTATCATTAGATTCACTTTTTTGAAAGCCAACTTTCTGAAGGTATTCATCCATTTTGGCATACCAAGCTCGTGGAGCTATTTTAATCCATATAAAGCCTTTATTAGTTTGCATACTTTATGTTCCTATCCTTCAATTTCAAAACATGGTGGTTGTGTCATGTACACTTCTTCCTATAAATCTTCGTTGAGGAAAGCCCTTTTTACATCCATCTGATGAACTTTCCATCCTTTATGGGCTGCTAATGCATGTGCTAATCAAATGGTGTTCCATTTAGCTATGGGAGCAAAGGTTTCCTCATAATCAATCCCTTCATGTTGTGCAAAACCCTTAGCAACAAGTCTTGCTTTGTACTTGTCGATATCTCCATTTTGCTTGTACTTATTTCGGTAAACCCATGTGCATCTGATGGGTTTAACATTTTGAGGGCAATCAACAAGTTTCCAAGTGTTGTTGTCTAGAACTGCTTGATATTCGTCAACCATAGCCTGTTGCCATTCTTTATGTTTTAGTGCCTCTTTATATGTAGAGGGTTTAGTAAAATCATTTGCTATCAAGGCAAAATTTCCTTCACTTGTATGTGACCCCCTTGTTCCTATTTTATTCTGCTCATTAGGCCTTACATCTTTCAAAAGCTGAACTGCCCATTTTGGAAATTGATGTTCACTTGTTTGAGAGTCTAGAAAATCACCATCATTGTAAAGAGGGTTGATGTAAATAGATGTTCGTTGATCAACTGCCAATTCTAGGGGCAGAGAGTCACTGTCAGAAGAACTGTTGCTGCTAGGAGTTCAGATGAACTACCAGAAGACCCAGATGGTGTTGGTGAAGTTGAAGTAGATGGACTGGATGAATCATCATTAGAAGAAGGAAAATCAAGTTCATACCAATTATGTGAAGTTGGTTAACTGTGCATATTTCCTTTCCTTTTATCACTTGTAGTTTCCAACTTTGGAAGAAGACTTTATATTTCTTCAGCACTGTTATACGGAATTTTAATCTACGGATAAATCAAATTCCCTGAGTGTGGTGTTTATCACTCAGAACAACAGGTGAAAGATAACTATTTTTTTCTCTAAAACAAGCAGATATACAGAAAGTAGAAAGAGCCTACCTGTGATTCTTTCGTTCTCCTTCTCCTTTTGTCATTGTTGTCGTTGTTCTCAATCCAACTCAAGTCGCTAGATCAATTCCTGCAAAAACAAACAAAGAACAACAAACAACTTACAATATACAAGTATCTACTTATCTTACTCAAATCAAACCAATTAGATTTGAAATACATACATCATTCAAGAATACATTGCACAAGAAATAGACATATGTATGGGAAAATGAACATCAATCTTAATTAAAGAGTAGGAGGAGGAGATTACAACCAATGGATCGATTTGTCGTCAACTTGCTCCAACTTCATTCCAGCCTCACCACATCCAGCATCATCTCAACAACATATCAATATTTTCACTCTCTTATCAAATGAGAATCCAACAGCATAACTTTGCACAAAATTCATCCTGCCTAGCACTAGGATGAGTGCTTAATTTATAGGGAAACTGATGGTAGTTTCTCAATGAATGACTTTCTAATAGTAGGCAAGACATGTTTCCAAGTTCAGAGGTGTTATATGGACACTTGGATTCAAATTATGACACATTTGGACTCTTCTAGAAGGCACTGATCATGGGGAGATTCCTTGAACAATGAGAATTCCACTACCAGGTGACCAACGAACTCTTGAATTTCAGGAAGTGCACTGCATTGCACCCTTGCATGGAGGAATTGGAACTGCAACGCAGTTAGTCCCTTGCAGATGAGCGTTGGTGAGTCAGTGGGTCATATAACATATACTTCAAACCTTGGAAATCTCACAATATAATCCATGAATTAAATGTCTTCACTTAGGGCATATATCAACTGATATATAAGGGGATGATAGACCCTATTCATTGGTCCTAGGGGGTGATGTCCAGTTTGACCAGGTCATGGGGGATGATGCCCAAATTGACCTATAACAATTGCCCCCTAAAGCATGAAGTCAAAATAATAATAGTATTTGGATGAGATGATTTACAATGTGATGAGTAGGAACTGAAGCGGACAGTGACCTGCATCAATCATCAAATACATTACATCATGATATATTTCATCTTGATCACGAATTTATGAGGGAGGCATTCTCATGCTCAGCACATAAAATATCTAATAACATGTACATAATTCAGAAAGTCATCTACATTGGAATATTTCCCAATATAGACATGCCTACAGATATAGGCCCATGTTCGGATGACGATCTGTATGTAAATCAATCGTATAGATGATGTGTACAACAATCTCGAAATCGCAGCTCGGATGGATGAAACTAGATCTGGGGTCTTCTTATCTCGTTCACTCAATCGTTCGGGTACAAGTCTAACCATGCGAATATAGGATTTGTAGTCGAACATGGGAAGACATCATCTGATTACCAGCCAATGATGTGAGTTGTTAACAGACGCGAGAAAACCACCATTGATGTTAATGGCTCTCAAGGTACTGCAGTACAATTTGCAAGGCGTGAATAGATGATTTGATGTCAAACTCCAAACAAAATCTTTCGGTCAAATTTCTGGAAGAGAGAAACTTGACGATGATGTAACAAGCCTCAAGGTATTGGAAAATGTTCCTAAGTAAACTTCCTGGATGATGAGCTAATGTCGACAGGAAGCAATTTTATCGCGAAACGGGAGTCACTGATTTCAGAGACAAAATGTGACTTGACATAGCAATGTTTAGGGATGACTGTCATGAAAATGAATGTTTATGAGTATTGCAGAAGGATGAAGGTGTATTGGATGACTTCTCTTTAACATATCGACGACACTAAAATGAGTTGGCAACATTGACCAAAAACCGAAGTGAAGGTATGATGAACCGTCAAGAATATTACCCAACCCAAAAGTCATAATGATGGAGTGAAAGTGTCATGTTCAAGAGCGACCTGCTACTATAAAGTGTTTTTTTCTTTTTCCCAGATTTTGCCCGGTCATTTTTCGACCAATGCCTCTCTTTTTTTTATAACAAGCTTGAGGAGGGTAGCATATGCTTGATCTATAATTCAACCCTTCAGGCGAATCTATCGCTATTTAATAGTTTAACGAGTCTAGCGATAAATGAAACTCAATCCTTGCCATGATCGACAAGTCTGTTTCTATTTTATGTTTTAACAAGCCTAGCGACAGTGACAGGCTGGTCCTTTTTCATATTTAGAGAGCTTGAAAAACAGGAAAAAAGAAAACTCCATGAGTCTTTTTTCGTAAATTTGTCGCTCAGGTCCGAAAAAGTGTAAAATGATACCTGAGAAAACCTCTAAACCATGTTCAACTAAGGTTTTCTTTTTCGTAAATTATCTATCTCAGTCCGAAAAAGGGTTAAACTTATATTGAGTAGATGTCGTTTCATTTACTTTTACGAGCTCAAAAAGACAAGTGCTCGGCAATATTCTCACATTATCACAGTTTGAAAAGAGTTAAAAGAAGACTCCAGGGGTTCCTTTTTCGCTGTTATCGAAGCTCGAAAAAAGATAAAAGTGCGCTTCAACTCCTTTTTCATTTTTATCAAAGCTCAAAAAAGAAAGATAAAAGTATTCTTTGTGGTCAAATCATTCTTGAATAAGTGTGCATGAATAATATGTTGTATCAGTTGTAAAACCTATTCAGAAAACCATCAAATAGATTAAAAATACCTGTTTCATAGCAAAAATGAATAAAAACCATAGTCACAACATTAAATATGATTTAAAATAATCAAATTGACTAATTAAAATATTTTTTATCATTCCAAAGTTACCATTTGAAAAATAGGAGCTCTAAACCAGTTTTTGCCCCCTAACTTCAACTGTTGATTGCGACAGATTTTGTGGACGTTTTATGTTGCCGTTCGATCCAGGTTGGAGTTATGAATCTTCTCTTTCTTTTATTATCATTTTCAACGCATTTCATGGTGATTTTTTAAGGTTTTGAGCCCCTTAGGGTAAATCTACTACGCTCAGAGGGAAACACACCCTTGAATGTCGAAAGGTGCATTGCAGTGCACTGAAATTGAAGGCCAGATGCACTGCAATGATTTTTCCCTTGACCTGGGGTGCGTAGGGTGCAATTCTCATTTTTGTTTCTTGCAGTGTGCCCAAAATTTCCCCAAGTTTTTTGTAAGAAATGGATCCTAATGAAGCTTATGATTTTGTTGTAGGTATTCATCGGATCAAAATGATGATTACATGGAGAGAAAAAGAACATGAAGAACAGAATATGATTTCCCTAAACGATCCGGGTACAATAAGAGCCCTAAGAGATTGCGGGTTACTAAAATACTTCAGACTGTCAGGGATGAGGCAGCAAATGGAACTATTGGAGTTCCTTGTTCGTTCATGGGATCCAATACTACAGCCTTTTCACATTGGGGACAAAGTGCTCCCAATATTAGTGGAGGACATTTATTTTCTCACTGGATTATCAAGATGAGGTTCTCCCATTTCTCTTTCAGGAGAGACAATGAGAGATTACATACTACAACACTGCCATCCAGGGACTGAACCAAGTAAATATGGGAAAATAAGCATCCGCGATGTACGTGATTTACCTTTGAGAACCATCTTGTTTACTATCGCAAAGCTTGCCGGTTCCGCTACACTACATGTGGCAAACAGATCATACATGCAGTATGCACTGGACTGTTTAGAACCAACAGTATTTAACTGGGTTGAAGTTGTTCCCTTTCAGATGAAAGAACAACTGACCAAAGAAAAGGGAGGAATAGAAGAATTTCAACTATGGCTCGATCCTGATTTCCTTCGCTTTAGAACGGATTCCATTGATGCATCCACAACATGTTACACTTGGCATATCTGGCCCTAGATATCCACAGATGCAGAGATGGGTTGAATTGATGTCTAGAAATGTTGGTCAATCGACCATCGTATTCTCTAATGCATTCTTCGCTTGGTTCAGACGACAGATGATCGCCATAGATCAATATGCATATGTAGGCGTAGATTTTTTAGGAGACCCAGACTTGATTCTACCAGATGACGCTCAATGGGGTGCAATTGATAAGAATTTTTTGACCATGTTTTTTGATTTTTTCTAAGGTTTCTACATGTTTTTGTATTTTGATGTTTCCCAAGACTAAACTAAAGTTTTGATGTACACAGATGTGGGTTGAGTTCGACCAGTGGATCAGCCAGAGCAGGGAGAAGATGAGCCAGCAGAGAGGGTTGTCGAGAGAGAAGTCCTTCTGGATTTAGATAAGACCGAGACTCTTGCTGAGCTACAGTAGCACATGGAGGGATTGACTCTTGGGATTCCATATTGCCAGATCGAAGAGTTACCTATGAGACTGCAGTGTCACAGTATTGGCATTCCTAACTGTCGGATGCGGTTATTGCGTAGGATAGCTAGATCAGTAGCTTGTTATCACGAGCATCACTAGTTTACTTTGACATTTTGCATATATTTTTAGGCCAGATGACCAATGTGTCTTGGGCACAAATTTTGTAAAAACCTATAATTATCTATCTATTTTTTGTCAATGTCTTCCTATGTTTATTGCACAATCCTATTCAATTATGTGATATGAATTGAAAATATTTCTTTACATGTGTTGAAAATGTCTGTTTAAAACATAATTCACTAAGAAATCATTTAATGTGTTCAAATTTCTGGAAATGTGTTGATATTGAATGAAATAAAAATGTCTTTCCAAAAGTCGAACTCTTAGGAACATATGATGCAGTGTCAAATTTATGACAGTATAAACGCTAGTAAGTTGCAGTACAACAAGTTGTGAGTCTAACCTAATGATGATGCGGTTAATACCAAATTAAATGGCATCATAGGGAAGTTCGATCAATGCGCTATACTTAGCGATTTTGTTTGTAGATTGACCGATACAAATCCCTTGAAAACTCACTAACTCGCCACTCGGAGCGAAAATGGCCCATACTGTAGAGGATAGATTTTGCGTACTACGACTAGCACCATCAGCATATCCAACGAATGGTTCCAAAGATTTGGACATCTGTGATGAAATGTAAAGCGGATTACTAACTTCAAGAAAACTCTAGAAAAACAAACTAAGACAGTAAATGCAAATCAAAAGCATATATACAATATAATACAAAAAAATTTCTACGCTCATGATTAAACATAGTAACATTCCAGTTGTATTTCTAGGCTTTGCCAATGGAGATTCCATTGTAATCAACTAACTCATAGGCACCCTTAGCAAGGAAACTTTTGACAATATAAGTCCATGCCATAATGGCTCAGAATTTTCTCACCTATTACATCAGCTTCTTGATCATAAAAGGACCAAGTCGCCATGAGTAGATTGAGGTGGACATTTTTGTATTGCGCCTTTAAATGTCTCTTATGTGCTTCATTGGCCAATTGGAGTTTGAACGCGTTTCATCGAGATGGATGAGGTTAAGGAGATGCACTTCTTCTTCTAAGGTGTCGAGTAACAAGTCTGTCGAGTTTTAGCAATGATATTTCGCATTGGATTGGTAAGATAACTGAGACCATAAACCAATTGAAAAGGGTAAATTTAGTCGCATTTCTCCATAGAGGTTTGATATGCCCACAAGGGCGAGTACGGATCAAATGCCAATTTCTTTTACTTGAACTCCTATCATTCATTGAAGCATTCGTTTAAAAATTTTGCTTATTAGCCTCAACTTGTCCATTTGATTGTGGATAATAAGGAGTAGAATTATCATGTAATCCTAACTTGAAGTCAATTCGGACATCTGTGGTTGAAAATGATTCCCCATGATCACGTAACTATAACTGTGGACCCCAAACCATGCAACCATGATTAAAGAAAAAAAAATCAGTACATTACGTCTGTGTTGTTGAATGTAGGCATCACTTTGACCCATTTGGTAAAATAGTCAGCACGACAATAATGTGTGCCTGGACGAAGGAGGGGTACAGGTCATGAGTCGATACCCCATTTCGTAAATGGTCTCCACAGGAATGATAGGTTACATTGGTCTTGCTTGATTTGCGGATCTTACGATAAAAAATAAGGCATGCATGAAAACTTCTTACGCGAGATACAATCTTGAAAAAATAGTAGGCAAAAATAAGCTAGTGCGGGTATATTTTACGATAGCATGTCCGGATAAATGTCCCCCACAAACCCCATCATGACAATCATTACTGCTTTTCGGCCTCTCAGGTAGGGCACCTCCTTAAATTGTCTCGACACCATGACGATAAAGTGTATCGTCGACGATCGATAATCTTTGGATTGGTATTGAATACATCATTGTTCGAGTGAGAGGTATTAGGATGGAAATTTTGGGTTTGGAGATAAATGATGAAATCCCCATGCCAAGGATTGCGATGATGCGATTATAACGGAGACTCGTCGGGAATTGATGGATTACGACGTAGTTGCGGTACTATCGGATGGGAGGTCTCAAAATGACCTTAAAAATAAAGACTTCTTTGACTTGAATTTGATCGATTCAAATAAAATTCTAAAAAATGACAATCCATTTTGAATATTTTTTTCCCCAAAAATTAATGATAAGATATAAGTCATGGGGTTTCAATCAGAAATAGTGGTTTTCGGAACGGATACAATGGTGAAATATTTGGATAGCTTGAACAACAGCGCAAGAGAAATATTTTCTACGTATAGGTACTTAACCACGTATCATTGAATTCGACTCAAATAATAGATCAAATGTTCAATTCCATCTTCTACTTGGAATAATACCATAACAATAATCATTTCGTGATGACGATGTAAGAAATAATCATTTTGATAATTAGGAGGATACATTGATGATGCTCGGACAAGAGTGTCATGACAACATCAAAAGAAGCATAACTTGGTCCCAATGGAAGAACCCCTTTTTCAATAGTCGAGTAAATCCTTTAGCCATTTCGGAGTAATCGGAATGGCTCTCCTTAGGAAGTTGGCCTTTCCTTGAGAAGTTTCTATCTGATAAATTTGAAGACACGATGTAATCCAAAATTCCTAAACCTTCAATAGGTCTATTAAATTCCTTCTTTTGAGTATGAATCCAAGAAATCGACTAGAACCAACACAAAAACACATTGTGGATTAGAGTGTATTTTGTAGTGTCGAAAACGTAAGAAAAATAGTTCTTAAATGCATCGGGTGATCAATCCAATTTCATGAATGCACTAGTAAATCATCTAGATATGGTTGAATAATGTGATTGATGCCATTGAAGCTTCATCCATTTCTCTACGAAAATTTCTCTAGCATTCTTTAAACCAAACAAAAGTTTCCTATAAGAAGAAATATTTGAGAGACAAATAAATGCTATCTTATGTTGATCTACGGAGTGGATAATTTGATTATAGTGGAAAAATCCATCCATGGATAAAAATATACATCAACTTCATCATCAATAATACGAGTCGATAAAAGTAGGATAGTTGTCCTTGGACAAGCCATATTGACACCCAGAGTAATCGATGCACACACTCTAATAGTTCCTTATTTTTCATAACGGGAATGATATTTAAATACGATTAATCGACAGTTAAATGAAACCAACACGCAAAGTTTTCAACTACAGCTTTGATGAAGTGACTTTCTTCGGATAGAATGAGGATGAAGTGGTGTGTACTGTTTGACATCGGGGGGGGATACTGTAATAGTGTGTTTACATTGCTCAATAGTATCTATTCCTGGAATTTCCTCATAAAATTGTAGAAACAAATACATCATAAGTGCATGATATAAAGAAGCGATAGTTCGCAAGTTGATGGAGAACAAGATACACCAACATGAATATTTCTACAATACAGGGTTTGGTGAAATATGATAAAATATAGTTTCTTAAATATTTGATCATTTACCTTTCGGAATGGTGCATTAATTGCTAAAGAGTTAAATAAATTTTTGATGGATGGGTGATATAGTTCACTTAGATAGTTTTCTTCATAATTGGAAGGTGGAATTGCATTGTTGATGATCTTCATGGTTATCCTTGAGACATCATAGGTTCAAAATATTTTTTTAAATAGAAAATATTGAGAAGAAAATGGATCAGATGGTAAAATCTAAGTGCGGAATGATCAACCCAAACACTCAATGACGTTGATTTCAGATTTTCCACCAAAGCTAGATAGATTAATTTCTATACCAACTCAATGAAATTTTAGACGTAAAAGTCATCCGACTTGTCGTAAAAATCATCGGCCTGCTCATAAGCCAAATGGAGTGGAAGAGATCATGTGTGAGTATTAATGCTTGCAATTTCCTGCGATGTCGCAGAGCGGTGGTAATGCAAAGGTTCCCATAAGAGTGAAACCTTTAAGAGTCTACACCAATGTTTTGGTTATAGTTGGGGTATGTGACCAAATGAAACACTGATTCTGTGAAGCGGAAGCAAGAAAGGATAATTGTGATTAATGACTATGATTTTATCTTTATGTGGAAGGAAATCATTCTAAAATGTAAAACATTGATTGTACATATACCATGGCCTTCCAGTAAAATGTTATAGTCAAGGGGTCATCAGCCATATAACATCATCATTCACTGTTTTCCCCCCTAGTTCAATATACCGATTATTGATAACCACAAGGTTATATGTTCTTCTACTTCAATGTCGTTGATGATTGTGATAGCGTGGCGAGCCAAGTGACTTCCGGTAATTTAAAAAGAGAACATAATACATGTAGATGCTCCCTCATCAATAATAGTGTGATGAATAAGGTGATTGAGAACATTTACTTGTATGGAGAATGCTAATTCAACCCAATAGTCACAACATAGCCTATATGATAAAAGGCGGACAAGATTATAGAATCGATCGGATCAATTCATAAACGCGCGACAATAGGCTTTGGGGGGGGGGGTACAACGCCAATACCTGAGCGAACCTATTCTGAGAATTGAGCAAATATCAAATATATTGTAATTTTATAAGCTCTTGCTTTTCGAGTATTATGTCGATTTATAGTTACTCCCTTTAGTGGCTTGATTTTCAATTCGGGAATAACTGATGGAAGTGCGATTCCGTAGATGGATTCTTATTCAAGGTAGTAGGTTTATCGATTGGCACGACTACCATATTATTTATTACTGTTGGCACAAAAATATGTTGGGTTCTGGCGGATAACATCAACACTTGGGAACTGAGGTGGATCCACCAGCAGCAACCAAGTCAGTGTTTGAATTTGGAATAGATTAAATAAACACGGTAAACTTATAAAGAAACACTTGATAATTTTAGAACTTTTAGAGTAGTGAGGAAAATCCCTAACAAAGTGTTCCTAGATTATAGATTATACATGTGGATAACAAGGCTTGCGAGGGTCAGACGGTTAATTAGATGATCTTTCTGTGATTGTGAAGTTTGTTCTCTTTGATTTCCCATTTTTCTTACTTCTACGGTTGCTTGTCACCTTTTCCTTTATCATCAGCATGACATTAATTTCAGAAGTAGAAGCGGGATCGGATACGTGGCTCGTGTGTTCTTGCGATACTATCAGTACATCTCCAACAGGATTCCTTTATTTAAGGAGGAACATTGAAATTAGATCTCGGCGCATTAGGAATTTTTGGTAAGAACATGCAGTCAGTGCAAATCAGTCTAAATATTGGGCACAAGCAATAACTTTCTCTTTCACCGCGCGCGTCACCCCTTATACATCCTCATTTATAGTATCGTATCAGAACAATGAACCATTAGCAAGGTGATCTAGAAAAATGTCTAACCATTCGTCGGCAAGCGCCACTCATGAATATGATAAAATGTAAGTAACGATGGTATGTTTTGAAATTGTTCAAATTTCCATTCTAGTTTCATATCGATAGAGTAGCTGGAAATGGGTCAAAAAGACATTAGCTAGGGTAGTGAAATTGTCAAAGAAGCTCTAGGTAACTCAATGTACCATTTTAATAGCGAGGACACAATGACGTACGCACAATATAGTCAAAACCCAGAATAATCATTTAGAGAGTTTTATGAACACCATAAATGATAAGTCATGAAATGAGTCAACGAAGATCTTCTCAAGGTTTCCATTGAATTCAAGAATATCCAAAAGGGTAATTTATGAAAGTATCATATTACGAAGCATAGTGGTAGGATCATTGGTTAACCAATTTAAATCTGGTAATTCTAAGTTAACAAAGCTGTCTATTAGGGCAGGATGATTATAGCAAGATAGATGGAATTTCTTGAGAAACAAGCCTTTGAGAACCAACATAAAGAATCTGCTGGTAACCAGTTATGGGTTTTTCATAGAAAATGCTTGAGGATTTTGTCGATAACCTAGATATGATACGAAATAATTTAGAATTTATTGCTTAAAGTTCAAGGGGCCATATCCTAGTTATAACCAGGTTAGGATAACATGGATCCGATTCAATGTATAACCAAGTTGCGGTTGTGACATCACATAAAATGATGAGCCAACGTGGAATACATCGATTCGATCTGGGTTGTTGTAAATTAACAAAGGATTTGGTGTCGTGGACCAAATATTTGATTGTATTAGGTTGAAGGACCCATTTGATAAGGTTGATGTACAACATTTGATTAATAATAGGGTTAAAAATGTATTGGTAAAGTAATGGGTGGATATAATAGGTCGAACTGGAATTGATATGAATGTGCAACCATTTGGTTGGATAAGTAGTGGATTGCCATTGACAAACATTCATGTCAACATTAAATTGACAAAGTGATGGAGGCTCGTATTGTCATTGTTCATGAATCCTTTATTAGGAAGTGTACAAAAAAGGACCACTTTGGCTACGCATGTGTAGCCCTAATACCACGCAAAGTATTTTTGTATCTTCAGATCTACGGTTGAATTGAACATAAAGCACCAAAAGCCAGTCTATGCATGAAGAACATTAAGCGAGAAAAATAGGGTTACTCCATATACCAATAGAAAAACAAAGTAATTTTTGAAAGAATTTTTGTATTAAGACACAGGAGGGGAAAACAAGAAGGCGTATCCAATTCTCCTCGGTCTGGATGGGTTCTTAGAGTCCCTCAACACTTCAGATCTAAAATCTCTCTCTCTTGTTGGTGTAGAAAACCCACACAAAGAATAGAACTCAAAGGGAGCTCACACATCAAATGGTAGAAAAAGGTGACCAAGTGTATAGATCCAGAGTGATCTAATAGACAACAAAAGGTGAAGAATGATAGGAAAAACCCTCCTATTTATAACAAAATATTGGGTCATTCTAGATCTTGGTGCATGGGTTAACCAGATCTAGATCCACTTTTTATGGAATATTTTATTATATTTGTTGGAGGAAAAGGTATTTGACTTGGGTCAAATCCCTTAATTTGTCAAAAATAAATAAATAAATGATTTATTTATCTTTTTAAGGAAGCGGTTAGAAGATAATCAAATAAATAATGATTTATTTAATTATTTAAGGAAGTGGTTGGAAGATAATTAGATAAATAATGATTTATTTAATTATTTGTGGGTGATTTGGTCATATTTAACAAGGAATATTATATAAATAAGGTTTAAATAATTATTCTTGGAAAATAATAAGATAAATAAAGGTTTATCTAATTAATTTCTTTAATTTTGGGTTAAACATGACTGGGAATAATAATTAAATTATGGTTTAATTAATTATTCTGTTGTACATATTTACCCCTGCCTATGTATTTTGGCCTACTGCCTCATTTAAATCCATTTTAAATCTTCACTGTGACTTTAAATCCTGATGCTCCCGCTTAACACTGCTATCCCCAATCAGAAAATATGCTTGGCTAAAGTTAAAAACCCATAATTTAAATATTGGGCCAAGCCCCTAAGAGTTTAGCCCTTCTTGTTGGCTTCCATATGTCCCGAGCCCGAAAACCACAAGCTAAAATGAGAGGGGCTTATCATTTTATATTCGGGTGCAATGGTGGTCATCCGATCGAAGTCAAATCAACGGAGCGACAATCGTCCCGTGTGGTGGCCCCCGCGCACAGAAAACCGGCAGTAAATCCCGCACCTCTTCCACCAGGCCGGCGGTATCTACCTCAGGGGCAGTGATTCCACTAAACATGTGCCGCGTGTCTTTGGTACGGGATCCAAAACCGCTTTCCCTGTGCATTAAAGTCTGAACAATCGTCGGGCAGCGGAATTTGTTTAAACCGTCATATCTGCTGATCTCAATCCGACGGCGGAGATCTTCTAAACTTGCCCTCCCGTTAATTTGTGTCCGGCGTACCCTATGGCCCACCATCGTGTTGCCCCCATCGACTTCCAGCCATTGATTTTTGATCTTAAATCCAACGGCCAACAATCTGTTTCCCCATCTTTCGATTTCGCTGCCACGTCGTCTTTCCACCTGTCCCCCGTACATCCACGTGTTTTTGTCTCACACATCCGTAATATTCCTCCCCGCCATATATATATATGTGTGTGTGTGTGTTTATGTGTTTTTATTCGTATTTGTCGATTTCACTCCTCACGTCCAGACCGTGTTACGTAGAAAATACGCATTTCGTCTATTTGTCAAAACCTCCATCGTTTTTCTTCCGCCACCCTGCGTGTTCCTGTCTTTTGTCCGTGTCCACAACATCGTCTCCATCTCCGCCTCCACACCCCACATGTCTGAGTCTGTTTTTTCTAATATGTTCATGGGTTTTGCAGGTTTCAAGGCAATAAGAAGGCGCTTTAATTTATGATCTCTGTTGCAGAGGCTAAGAGCATGTTGAAGGACGACATTCTGTCGGTGAAATTTAAAGAAGAAGCCGAGGGTAGGTGTGTGAAATGACCATCATTAAAGAAAACGAAGATATGGACCTACAGAACCCTCCAGAGAAATTCGCCCTACATTAAAGATCCAGGATTCAAATCCAAAGTTAAGGGCTGATAGTACAGTACAGAATTGCAGACTATCTCAGGGTTCTTACGGCAGCAAATCTTACTCTCAGCAGAAGGTAGAGCACTGTATATATTTTATTATTTGAGTCTTTTATATAAGGAGATTTTCATCTCCAAGCATTTATTTCTATAGACAGATTGTAAAGTACAGTCATTTATAGTTAGTCATTCATAGAAGAGGGCGCGAATGTTTTCCGCCATTTTATTCAAATCGAGTCATTAAATGTGTTCCATCTACCTGCCCCTCTAGAATTCTCCATATTTTCTATAAAGGCCCGAAAAGAAGACATGGTAAGGGTTCCAGATATCTATCAGCAAACCGTGCAGTGAAAAGGCTTTTGTATACATTTTGTAATATTTCTGTATGATGGTTCAGAGCCCGTAGGGTCTCAGTGAGGAGGAGTTATAACTGTAATGAGGATTCTGGTCTTTGGTATCTCACAGTATGTAATTTCTCTTATGTGTTAATACAATATCTCATTTCATGCTATTTATCTTCTTGTATCATGTTCTAGAATGTGAGTGGCTCACTAGTTCGCAGTAAGGATTCATCCTTGTTGGTGCCCTTTTTGGAATTAGTCAAGCGCTTTAAATAGGCCTAGTCATGATATACTATTCCATGTTCATCTCTTCCATATTTTCTGCTATATTAGTTACTCGAGGAGGGTGCTTTTAAAACGCAATTGTCATATAAGGATTCATAAATTAATATGCCCTTATGTGGTTCTGTTGTGTATCTGGGTATCAGTCTCATGTTAACTAATATCATCTTTATGTTTCCTCACTGCACTCACTTCTTGATATTTGATTTCTGTGATATATTATTTGAACTGGCCCTCTTTACAGTAAGTTGTCTCTTAACTATCTGATGCCTTTGTATTGGAGTTTTACATGATGTTCCTACATTGTTCTTATCTTTGTGTCAGCTTCTGAGAGAGTTTGGTCCCATTCAAAACTTATTTCCTTGTTTTACAAGAGATAGTAAGTGAGCTTTTGGATTGACAACCCAAGCTATACAAAGAGCTCCTTACTATATTAAGATGTCCTAGGCACTGATCTATGGCAACTCTAGACTGTCTCTAGGGGGTGACAAAATTGTCCACAACATCTTTCTGGCGCCGTTGCCGGGGAGCGAATTCAAGAATATCAATTTCCCTGGGTCTCGACAAATTGTTTTCACTCTCTAACCAGGTGAGCACAGAGAGTTGAAGAGTTGCATATCTCTCACCTTGGCAACTCCACTGGTCTTTACTTGATAAATTTTATTGGTAGTCCTGGCTCCTCGTAAGCCACATTTGAGGTCAGATACATCTCAGTCGAAAAAACCTTACATGTCTGACCCAGAGAAGATCATTCACAAAAGAGTCTGGAAGGAGAGGAAGTTAGCTCGCGCTAAAAACCCTGAATATTCTATTGAAGATTATCCGCCCTGTTCTTCTCAAGAAGTTAGAACAGAAAATCCTGAGTTTTATTCAGAAACTCCACGTAGAGGAAGTGCCTAGATTGAAGAAGAATCCCATCCTACTTTCGAAGCTGAAGAAATTAAAGAAGTCATAGAAGTAGTAGCTGTTAGCCGTGAGTTATTCCCATCCACACCTCACGCTTCTGTGCAATATATTCCCATTGTTATTCATACTCCACTTCCTCCTACTCCTCTCCCTGCCTTTGCCCCTCAGATTGTCGCACAACCCCCACCTCCTCCAATGGCTAATGTTCCTTCTTTCCTATTGAACAAATACGCTCCCTTGGCCTTACCCCAAGTGCTAAATGATATGCCACAGGATTATCTAAAGATTCTGCCAAGATTTAATGGTGAAAATGAAGTAGATGCTCAGAAAAATCTTGAGACTTTCTGCTCTTTTGCAGAGAACTTAAATGTTGAACATTTGGACGTGGTCTTGAGATTGTTTGTGCAGTCTTTGGAAGGGGAAGCCAAAAAATGGTTCAAGACATTGGGAAATCGTTCAATAACCACCTGGGATATCATGGAAAATACTTTTCTCAGAAAATGGGGGGAAAATAAAGATCATGGTCAGTGTCTTACTGAGTTTAATACTATGAAGAAGAAACAGAATGAGGGAGTGGCAGAATTTATCAAAAGATTCAACAAGTTGTATTTGAGTCTGCCTCCTGAAATGAAACCCCATGAAGCTGCTGCCAAGATAATTTTTATAGTAGCCTTTGATTTTGACTTTGGATTCTCGTTGAGAGAAAGAAAACCTGCCACTTTAGATGATGCATAGTCAGACGCTATGGAATTGGAAGCAAACTTTGCCTCCACTGGGAAACTGAAGGGAAAAATTGAACAAGATACTAGGAGGAGAGGCAAAGAAGAGGTTTCCACCTCTAATCAGGAAAAAGATTCAGATAAAATGGATGAAATAAGAAAAATGATAAAGAAGATGGTCAAGCTTGAACTGGAAGCAAAGAATGCAGCTCCCAAGAACTATTACAATGCTCCAAACAGAGGATACAATCCCCAGTATAGAAGGCCACCATTGCAGATATTGCCGAGAGAAACAAAGGAACAACAAGATCAGGTACCTCACCCCTTGTACCTGGAAGGACTGGCAGATGACTCCACTGGAGATGCAGCCTATGGGTTAGAAGATTCAAATCTGGCTTTTTAAAATACTGATGATATGGATTTCCCATTGCAAGATGAAGACGAAGAAGCAGAGATTGATCATTACTGTAAGCAATTTGCTGATTTCATGCAAGAACAATTCAATGTAAAATATGATCTCAGATCTTCAAGGAAGAGGACCCGAACTCAAGATCAAGAAGAGGAGCCACCTCAGAAAGAAGCATCTGCCCAAAAGGAATCAGCAACAAAGAGAAACGCAGAAAAAGGTAAGAATCCTCTAAGTACTCCCTTGCAGTCCAATGATCAGATTCCTTCTTCTTCAAGAATAGTCAGTCCTCCTAATGCTGAGCCAGTGTCAAAAGGAGTCAAATCTTCAGTTGAAAATAAAGAGTCAAAAGAAGTAGTGATAGAAAAGCCCCCATCTGCTTTCAATTTGCAAAAAGAACTTGAGAAGATTAAGATTCCTGTCCCCCTGACTGAGTTATTAAAACAACATGTATATCAGTCTCAAGTCACTTCCTTTATGCTTCCTCCTGAACTACCAATTGCACCTGATAGCTTAAACCTTCAAGAAGAAAGACCCATGGTAGTCTTTGGCCCACATGTCGAGGAGATAGACCCCTCTACTCCTCCTTTTTATGTGTCTCTAGTTATACATGACCTGCTGTTGCATAATTGTATGTTAGATTCTGGGGCTTCCCATAATCTTATGCCTCTGTCTGTGATGGAGCAACTAGGACTGAAAATTACAAAGCCATACAAATACTTATATTCATTTGATTCTAAAAGAGTTAAATGCCTGGGAATGATTAAAGATTTAGTGGTCAATTTGGCTCAAATTCTGGAAAAAAGTGTGGTCATGGACATTGTGGTTGCTGATATCCCAGCCCACTTTGGCATGCTGCTGTCAAGGTCCTGGGGTACCAAGATTGGGGGGTCAATCAAGTTGGATCTAACATATGCTACTGTCCCAGTCTTTGGAGGCCAGGAGAGGAGGTTATACAGGGAGACTAGATTTGTTAAAATGGAAACTAAGGCTGACTGCTCAGAAAATTCTCCAGTTTATAACAAAGAGGGAGACTTCTCATGTTTGATGTTAGAGGAAAATAAAAATTGTGCTCATGAGCCCCTTTTTAGTCAAATCCAAGATGAGCAGCTTAAAGAAGATCAGGAATCCGAAATTTGGACTTTGCATTTTGATGGAGCAAATTCAAGAGAAGGCAATGGAGCTGGGGTATTGTTAATCTCCCCCACAAGAAGATGGGTGCCGCTGTCCTTTAAATTGGAGTATGAGGCTACAAACAATGTAGCCGAATATGAGGCACTATTATTGGGACTGCAGACAGCTAGAAATATGGGCATCCAATGTTTAAAAGTCTTGGGAGACTCTGAGCTGGTGGTGAGACAGATCAAAAATCAATGCCAAACCAAGCATCCACGGCTGAGAGCATATAGAAACGAAGTATGGGACATGATAGAAAATTTCTTCTCAGCATTTAATATACAGTTCATGCCCCGGGAGCAAAACAGAATAGCAGATTCTCTTGCTGTAGCTGCCAGTACATTCCGTCCTCCTCAGAATCCACTTTTAAGATACGAAGTGGAGGTACGTTACAGACCATCCATTCCAGATAATATAAAGCACTGGCAGGTATTTGAAGATGAGGAACAGATGAAGAGATTCATGGAGACAGTGGGAGAGTTCTCCAATACGGAGATTGATGACGATGAGGAGGAAGAAGTTGGAAATATTGCAGAAAACAAATGGGAAGAGAAGATAGCAGGTAATAAAGTGCTGCAGCTGAAAGGAAATGTTATACCTAGAGGTCTGGTGCCTCTAGAAATATTATTTAACAAAGATGATGTTCCATTGTAGCCAAACAAGATGACAGAAGAAGATCAAGTAGGAGATTTGAATCTGGGTACTTCTACTGATCCCAAAATTGTCAAATTATCTAAAAGAGTCCCAGAATATTATAAAGAGAAATATTTGAAGTTGTTTCAATCCTACAAAGATGTATTTGCTTGGTCCTATCAGGACCTAAAAACTTTTGATGTTAATATAATGCAGCACAAAATTCCTTTGAGGGAAGATGCAAAGCCTTATAAGCAGAAGCTCAGGCAGATAAATCCTCTACTGCTTCCCTCTATTGAGAAAGAAGTCAAGAAGCTGCTGAAAGCTAAAATAATTGTGCCATTGAGATACTCAAAATGGATAGAAAATCTTGTTCCTGTTCGAAAGAATAATGGAGAAATAAGGCTGTGTGTGGATTTCAGGAATTTGAATAGAGCATCTCTCAAGGATAATTATCCACTGCCTAAGATGGATCACATCCTGCAGAAAGTAGTGGGAGCATCTAGAATGTCAATGATGGATGTATTTTCTGGTTATAATCAGGTAGCTGTATTTCCAGAAGATCAGAAGAAAACTGCATTTACTACACCATGGGGAACATTTATGTATGCTAGGATGCCATTCGGATTAATTAATGCAGGAGCTACTTTTCAGAGGGAAATGGACATAGCCTTTGTTGGAGAACAGGACAAGTTTCTGGTGGTATACCTTGATGATATCACGGTGTTTTCAAATAATGATGATGAGCATATTCAACATCTAAGAAGAACATTTGAAAAATGCAGAAGGTACGGCCTTTCCCTCAATCCTCAAAAATCTTTGTTTGCATTAGATGAGGGAAAACTCTTAGGGCACATTGTAACTAAAGATGGTGTGAGAATTGACCCTAAGAGAGTTGAAGTAATAAACAATATTCCTTTACCAAGGAATAAGAAATAAGTACAGGTGTTCTTAGGCCGAATCAATTTCTTGAGAAGGTTTATTCCTAACTATGCTGAGATAGTTAGGCATATAACTGATATGTTGAAAAAAGAGAATGAAGTAAGATGGTCCCAGGAGTCTAGAGACGCATTCACAAGGATAAAACAGGCATTCGCTGAAGCTCCTGTGCTAGCCGGACCAGATTACAAAAAGCCATTCATAATATTTTCGTTTGCTTCACCTCACACAATTGCTGGAGTATTATTACAGAAAAATGGAGAGGGATACGAACAACCTATAGCTTTCTTCAGTCAAGTGCTTTATGATGCTGAATTGAAATATAATATATTGGAGAAGCAGGCATATGCCCTGGTAAAGTCCCTTAAAGCTTTTAGAGTGTATGTTTTGCAATCTCACATTACTGCATATGTTCCCACAGCAGCTGTCAAAGACATTCTTGTTCAGGGAGATAGCGAAGGTAGAAGAGGAAGATGGATTGCAAAAATACAGGAGTATGATTTTGACATAAGGCCTACTAAGTTGATTAAAGGACAGGGACTTGCCAAGATGTTGTTTGAATCAAATCATCAGGCCTTGGGCATTAATTTATCCATGTTAGCAAATGAAGAATCTGAGAAAGGAGAAGAACAGCAAGGACTAGAGATGGCCACTCAAAAGGTACACATGAAATACTTAACTAGTCCTTGGTATAAAGAAATAGTTGAATATCTTTTAACACTCAGCTGTCCTCCAAGTTGTGATAAGATAAAATACAGAGCTGTGAGAATGAAATCTCAGAAATACATGATCGCCAATGGATAGCTATATTGGAGAGACCCTTCAGGTATATTACTGTTATGCCTCACAGAAAATGAAGTAGAGAATATATTGATAGAATTCCATGATGGAATATGTGGAGGGCATTACAGCTGGAGGGCTACAACGCATAAAATCCTGAAGGCTGGTTTCTACTGGCCAAAATTGTATACAGATACTTTTTCTTGGGTCAGAGCATGTGACAAGTGCCAAAGATTTGCAGAAAGACAGAAATTAGCAGCTTTGCCCTTGATTCCTATTCATGTAAATGAACCCTTTCAGAAATGGGGATTAGATTTTATAGGAGAGATACATCCCCCATCAAGTGGCCAATATAAATGGATACTAACAGCCACAGATTACTTCACGAAATGGGTGGAAGCCATACCTACAAGAAATGCTACAGATGCTGTGATAATGAGGTTTATGGAGGAAAATATCATATCTAGGTTTGGCTGTCCTGCTAGAATTGTAACTGATAATGCACAAGCTTTTAAATCTGCCAGATTTGTAAATTTTTGCCAAAGATATAACATCATCCTGACTCATTCCACAGCATATTACCCACAGGGAAATGGTTTAGCAGAGTCTTCTAATAAAACCCTGGTGAGAGCCTTGAAGAAAACAATAAGTGAAAATTAGAAGAACTGGGACTCTCAATTGAAGTTTGCTCTATGGGAAAATAGAATAACCAGTAAAAGAGCAACAGGGAAGTCACCCTATGAGCTAGTCTATGGGAAAGCGGCTGTGTTTCCTGTGCAATTGGCGTTGCCAGTGGCACGTTTCATACAGGAAAGTCAGGAAGAACCAGATGACATGACCAGAAGGATTAATCAGCTGGTAGAATTGGAGGAAACACGGAACCAGGTGAATCGGATATTGATAGAATATTAGGAGAAAATGAAGAATGTATTTGATCAGCATGCAAAAGATAGAAACTTCCAAATTGGTGACCTGGTTCTCAGATGGGATGTTTGCAGAGCAGAGAAGGGCAATCATGCCAAGTTTGATCCGCTGTGGTTTGGGCCATTCAAAATAGTGAAGCTGGGAAGAAACAACACTTTTTCTTTAGAAAACTTACAGGGTGATTTGCTGGATGCCCCTGTGAATGGCCAATTTCTCAAGCCATACTTCCAATTCTGACCCAGGATGGAAATTCCTGATTGTATTATATTGTATATAAGTGGTTTTTAGTTTTTATTTTCATAGATAAAGGATGCTGGAAATTACCTGAAAAAGAAGCGCAGGGAGATTGGATAGCAGAATGAAATATTCAGGGGTCTGCGTGTTCTTGACATGCCTGAGGACGAACATGTCGTCCCCAGACGGAGCCGATGTTGTACATATTTACCCCTGCCTATGAATTTTGGCCTGCTGCCTCATTCAAATCCATTTTAAATCTTCACTGTGGCTTTTAATCCCGATGCTCCCGCTTAACACTGCTATCCCCGCTCAGAAAATACGCTTGGCTAAAGTTAAAAACCCATAGTTTAAATATTGGGCCAAGCCCCTAAGAGTTTATCCCTTCCTGTTTGGACTTCCATATGTCCCTAGCCTGAAAACCGCAAGCCAAAGGGAAAAGGAGCTTATTGTTTTGTGTTTCGGGCACAATGGCAGTCATCCGATCAAATCCAATCAACGGAGCGGCGTTTGTTTTATGTGGAGGGCCCCGCGTGCAGAAAACCGGCGGTAAATCCCGCACCATTTCCACCGAGCTGGCGGTATTTACCATGGGGGCAGCGATTCCATTAAGAATGCGCCACGCGTCTTTTGTACAGGCCCAAGAAACCGCTTTCCCCGCGCGTTAAAGTCTGTACAATCGCCGGGCAGCGGGATCCATCCGCACCGTTAGATCTGCTGGACCTAATCCGACGACAGATATTTCCTGAAGCCGCTCGCCCGATAACTCATGTCCGGCATACCCTGTGGCCCACCATCGTGCCGCGATCGTTGCCTCCCAGCCGTTGATCCGTGTTTAGAATTTAACCGCCCAGGAATCAGTCTCACTGTCCATTGACTCCACTGCCGCATCACCTTCCCATCTGTCCATCGTACATCCACGTGTCCTCGTCTCGTACAGCCGTAATATTCCTCCGCGCTATATATATATATATATGTGTGTGTGTGTGTGTGTGTGTGTGTGTGTGTGTGTTTATATGTGTTTTCACTCGCATTTGTCGTTCTTCAGCCACCACCTCCACACTGTGTTACGTAGAGAATCCGCATTTCGTCTGTTTGTGAGAGTCCCATTGTTTTTCCTCCGCCACCCTTCGTGTTCCTGTCATCTGTTTGTGTCCACGACGTCATTATCATCTTCACCTCCATGCTCCTTACCCCCGAGTCTGTTTTCTCTAATATTTTGTAGGTTTTGCAGGTTTCAAGATAACAAGAAGGCGTTTGAATTTATTGCCTCTGTTGCAATGATTAAGGGCTCATAAAAGGATGATATTTCGCTGGCGAAATTCAAGAGGAGAGCCGAGGGCAGGTGTGTGAAATGACCATCATTAAAACAAAGATATGGACCTACAGAACCCTCTAGAGAAAATCAAGGGACGCTCCGCCCTGCATTAAAGATCCAGGATTTAAATTCAGAGCTAAAGGTCGAGAGTACAGTACAGAATTGCGGAACTATCTCAGGGTTTTATGGCAGCAGATTTTCCCTCCTTCAGTAGAGGCAGAATATTGTATATATTTTATTATTTGTGTCATGTTTATAAGGATATTTTCATCTCTCAGCATTTATTTTTAGAGACAGATTGTAAAGTACAGTCATTTATAGTTAGTCATTCATAGAGTGGGCGCGAATGTTCTCCGCCATTTTATTCAAATTGAGTCATTAAATGTGCTTCATCTTCCTCCTCCTCTAGAATTCTCTATCTTTTATATAAAGGCCCGAAAAGAAGACATTGTAAGGGTTCCAGATTTCTATCAGCAAACTGTGCAGCGAAAAGGCTTTTGCATACATTTTGTAATATTTCTGTATGAAGGTTCAGAGCCCGTAGGGTCTCAGTGAGGAGGAGTTATAGCTGTAATGAGGATTTTGGTCTTTGGTATCTCACAGTATGTAATTTCTCTTATGTGTTAATACAATATCTCATTTCATGCTCTTTATCTTCTTGTATCATGTTCTAGAATGCGAGTGGCTCACTAGTTTGCAGTAAGGATTCATCCTTGTTGGTGCCCTTTCTGGAATTAGTCAAGCACTTTAAATAGGCCTAGTCATGATATATTGTTCCATGTTCATCTCTTCCATATTTTCTGCTATATTAGTTACTTGAGGAGGGTGCTTTTAAAACGCCATTGTCATATAAGGATTCATAAATTAATATGCCCTTATGTGGTTCTGTTGTGTATTTGGGTATCAGTCTCATGTTAACTAATATCTTCTTTATGTTTCCTCACTGCACTCACTTCCTGATATTTGATTTCTGTGATATATTATTTGAACTGGCCCTCTTTATAGTAAGCTGTCTCTTAACTGTCTGATGCCTTTGTATTGGAGTTTTACATGATGTCCCTACACTATTCTTATCTTTGTATCAGCTTCTGAGAGATATTGGTCCCATTCAAAACTAATTTCCTTGTTCATACAAGAGATAGTAAGTGAGCTTTTGGATTGACAACCCAAGCTACAGGAAGAGCTCCTTGCTATATTAAGATGTCCTAGGCACTGGTCTATGGCAACTCTAGACTGTCTCTAGGGGGTGACAAAATTGTCCACAACAGGAGGAATGAACC
>CM076573.1:47613120-47788762 GCA_034641835.2 Pinus albicaulis | reverse complement strand
TCAGAATCAGAAGAGGTTGTATCATCGATGATAGGTTCTACTATTTTCCCGGATCTCAAATGAATATCATTACATTGCATCGCAAAAAATGTAGGCTGATTCTAAATATCAATGACTTGCACAACTTTATTATTGGGGTTAGGATTTGGTTGCACAAGTAGCTGGGGTCTCATTTGATTATTTGGTGGAGCACTTGATGGTAGAGGAAGTGGTTGTTGAAATTGAGGAAATTGATTTGGATACGGGAGTTGTTGGCTTCTCCAATTTGAATTCCATGGATTAAAAGAAGATGGCTATTGTGGGGGCCAAGGAGTCCACATTGCAGGATCAACAAAGGGAGGGTTTGTTTGTTGCATGGGTGGGTAGTTCATCTGATTAAAGGGTGGGTATTGCATTTGATTAAAGGGAGGGTAATTTGTCTGACTGAAAGTAGAATAATTATTCCAACGATTAAATGACATACTAGAATTCATACCTTTTCCTTTTGGTTGCCATTGTCTTCTTTGTGTTAGCAGGTAAACTGCTTCAGCTTCTTCTTCCGTTGGCTACAGTGCTGCCTTTATTCCCGGTAGAGAGGGAAATTTTTTTGTTTCATGATCTTTCTCACAAAGGGTGCAGATTGGTATTTTGTCCAATGGGCATTCCCTTAGTGGACGTTTATCTCTGCATTTAGGGCAAAAGACAGCCAGAGCTACTTCTGCTTCAGCCTGCTTCTTTTTAACCTACAAGGTGTCAATTTGTGAAGCAAAAGAACTTAACATATCATTTTTAAATTCTTCAAGTAAATTACCTATTTCAGCTCTTGTTGCTCCCCCACTGGCTGATTTCTGAACTCTTGAATAGGTGGGATCTCTGTTACTTGCTCTGTTCCTTGCAGCTCCTCTTGAACATATTTTACAGAGTTCAACAATCTCATCATATGATTATTTAGATATATCTCTCTTGCCAAGCATGTTTAACATATCTAAACAATCATCCCTTAATCCTCTAAGTAATATTGTTTTACGGATTTCTTTACTTACATTCGGATGATCAGATCTCTGCAGATTATACTGTAGTCTTTCCACATAGTCCTCCAAATTCTCGTACAGCTTTTGTGCCATGTTGAATAGTTCCTCCCTCTTTTCTCTTGTCCGGCAATATTCTTGATATTTAAGCAGAAATTTCTGTTTCATCTGTTCCCATGTTGTGACTACCTGACTTCCAAGGCTAATGAACCATCTTAAAGAATTTCCTTTTAACCTTGCTGGAAACAGTTTCAACTTCTGAGCATTAGTAACATACTCATAACTTCTGCATAATATATCAAATTCAAAAATAAATTCATCCGGATCTTCAGAGGATAAACCATCGAAGTTGGGTAAAGCTGAAAATGGAATATTCTTCATAGGATTTGTTCCTCTAGGGAGATCACTGATAGGAAATCCCAAGGTAGAGAGAGAATTTTCATCCCTTCCTTCTCCTTCAGGATCTACACGTCCTCCACCAAAGAATTCTTCGTTGTTTCCTTCCATTGGTTGTTCTCCTACTGCATTTGCTCGATCCTCAAAATCTTCTACTGGCTCCTCAATTTTTTCCACTGGTCGTCCAATATTCTCTATTAGTTCCTCAACGTGCTCTGCTGATTCGCTAGCACTTTCTTCTGATTCTCCAGCACTGGCTACTGGTTCTTTAATATCCGTTACTAGTTCCTCTATGTTTTCAGGGCTCACAACTTCTTCTGTTTTGTAATCTGATTGAGGGGAGTGCTGAGGTTTTTGTCTTTGAGAACTTAATCTCTGTGATGATTCAGCCTTTGATACAATTACATCAATAAAATTCTTTCTTCCTCCTCTTCCTTTGCCCTTTCCACCTGTAGGGTTAGTTTTCTTCTGGGTTCCGCGTCCTCTCATACAATCTGCACATCTAGAAAGAAAATATCAATGCTTTTGAAATCTATAATTTCCTTCCCCGGCAACAGCGCCAAAATGTTGGTCGCTTTAATTTTTTTAACAATTCAAGCACCACATAAATTGTCAACCTGAGAAGGTTTGTTTATTTCAAAGACAATCACGCACTGGATATGCTCAATTCCAAAAGCAAGGAAATGTTGTAGTAGAAGTCACATAATTATCAATCATACAAATCCAACTATTCACACCCCACTTTAACAAAGCTGAAGCCTACTTGTGTTACAGCAGAAGAAACTCCTCTATTGCAATCTTTCATTAAAAGAATTATAGGAAAAGATAATGAAAGGAAATCACCCTGCAGGAAAGGAAATCAATCAACCATAACAGGGAACAGGACCATGTTCCTCCAAACAGGAATCTTCAGCACCTGTTGCCTGACACTAATCACACTGTGGGAAAAATATCAATCCAAGGAAAACAGGACCCTATTCCCATGAATAGGAATCTTCAGCACCTGTTTCCTAATATCAATCACACTGCAGAAAAAGAGAATCAACCTAAGGAGAACAGAACCCTATTCCCATGAACAGGAATCTTCAGCACCTGTTTCCTGATATCAATCACACATTCAAACAAATAATAGAAAAAAATATCTCTTGGCTTCTTAAGAATGAATGGTGTAAGGCTAATGCAGTGTTAAAGAAAACAGAGTGCTTGATAAGAAATACAGAACTGTATAAATGATTCTTTAGCAAACAAGATTAAATTAAGGTGCGAATAACATAAATAAGTTAACAAACTACAGGAGCAATCGGGTGAATCTTGTGATGAAGGCAGGCCATTTCCTTCTCACAAGATTCCCTAGAGGAAAGAGTTTAAATTGAAGCGCTCAAAAGAAACCTTTATTCATCTGTCAAAAAGGAATGATGCATTACAATGGAGTCTTACTCCTTTCCGCTCAAAAAAAATAATGTCTCTCTTGCAGTCTCTAACTCCCTTCTAATGATGATGTCTTCTCTTTTTAAAGAGGAGAAATCTATTACAGTTACATCAGAGAAACCCTATTTTTATCCAAATCTGTTCTTCTATCTTAAAACAGGGTCTTTCTATTCTTCCATAGCAGAATATTTTTACAACAGATACAAAAATACTGGCTTCAGAACAATCCGTGTAACAACTTTCCTTGCTTGTCTTCGTCTTGTTGCCATCGTTCCTGAAATACTCTTTCGAAATCGCAAATCACGAGTAGTGACGGAATTTACATGCCTGCTGACTGTTTCAGCAACAGATTTGACTGTTTCAGCAATGGAGTCGACTGTTTCAGCAACGGGCCGACTATTTCAGCAACAGCACGTTCCTTATCATAAATTATCTGCGATCTTTTAGACTTGTGTTAGCAACTATCTACCTTCGATTAATGATGAAATATAAGAGTAATGTGGAATTATATGTAAAACAAATTAAATATATAGTAAAGGGAAGGATTTCATATACCTTTGGATAAAATGGATGGAAATGATAATGTAACCTTTTTAAATATAGCTATAAAGAGTAAAGTGGTGTCAAAATGTATGGTAAAAATGGTACATTGTGAGTTCCTAACACCAGGGTTGCTTCCTGAATGTCTTTGAAACATTCCCGCCCATGCTCTATAATTTCTTTAGGGATGGGTCCAGCTTAGTCCTTACACCCTTTCTTTGCATGAAATTATTATGTTGGATGAAAAGCTGCACGGGTTTAGTAGGCTCTCCTCTAACCCATAGGTCTAGGTGATGTTCTCTCTTTTGTAAAATGTTATAGGCTTTGGCCCAGCTAATCTAGTCCTTAGCGAACGAGAGGAAGGCCTACAACTGAACATCTCTTATAAAGGGACTAGGATTGTCATCCCTTTCCTCTTCTAGAAAGAAATTGTGCATGTAAAGTTCACATAAAAGGCGTTGGAACTGTTCGTATTGATCATTGCAGTAGTGGAAAAATTATTCTATGGTGTTGAAAGTTGTGTTCTTCCCTGCCCTAACGTCCTTTATTTTCAACAGTAAATATTGTTCCACTAGGTATAGGGCGTAGTTGGTGGTTGGTGCCCTGAATGTTAGTGCATCAGAATATAGAGAATAAATCATAATAATTTGTTTCTTGGTTTGATCCACCTCGTCTCGTGCCCTTTTTACCTTTTCCTGCTCTTCTCTAAGTTGGGAAAATGTTTCATCTTCTATGGTGGAAAGGTTTGTGAATTTCTTTAGTAGTGAAAGATACTCTTGTGTTGGTACTAATTCCTTTTTGCAATATGCCAACTCATGCTGTGTTAAAATTAATTCGTTATACCACTTTTGATTGACAACTCTTTCAGCTAGAGGAGCATAGGTAGGGGTTTCCTCCATTTGGGTTTCCTTTTCTTTGGTGAATTCTTTCCTAGTTTGAAAAGAGGCTTTGATAGTGTCTACCATATTTTCTTGTACCTCGATCTCAACGGTGCTTGCCAAGTTAGTGTGCATTTCAACCTCAGAAGTATCTGCTAAGTCATTCTGCATTCCAGCCTTAGCAATATCTAACAAATTGGTGACCAATTATGTTTGGGCCTTGTTTATCTCTTTCAACTACTTCGTCAAATGCTTTACCAATTTACTTAACCTTTTGCAGGTTCTTCTTAATTTACTCAAATTATTTTCAGCTAAATTTTCTTCTGGTCTGGATTTAGTAGGGAGTGGAGGAGCAACAACCTCTTTTTCACGGATGGCGGTGCCAATTTCAGGTTTTCTTTTGGTGGTGTCTTCTACCTGTACTTTAGAGTTTACTTCTGTATGAGGGTCCTGGCTGGGAGAGACAATGTTACCGTCAAGTGTCAAAGGAACTGTTTCTATGCTTGTGTTCTACTCCAAGGGGATGGTGTCTCCTGACTGATTTTCGGATTTGGCCTCCTCCTCTACATGTTCCCCCTCATTTTCTCCATCATTCTTGAGAGGGGACAAGGCCTTAAAAGCCTGTGGTTCCTCTTGATAGGGTAATACCTCGGTGTGGCCGGAGTTGCTGGCAGTGGCAGATAGCTCTAATGGCTCTTCTTATTTTCCATCTTTCTCAGATAAGCTTTTAGTTTCATGGGATGCCCTCATTTTCTCCAAGACTCGAACCATCTCCTCCTCATAATCTTATAAGGGTATATTTTGAGGGCTTGAGGGTAGTGAGAGAGATGGCCCTGCCTCCTCTATGAAGTTTGAGGTTTCTTGAAGTCTTTTGGACCCATTTTTCCTATTTGGTTCTGAATTTGAGGCATGGGTCCTTTTCCTTCTAGATATGTTCATCTTGGGGAGCTCAATTTCAGTCCCACTAGGGTTTTCCTCAGGTACCTGTGTGACAGGGTTAACAAAGTTGTCCCAAGTTATCTGCTGCCTGTCCAACTCATGTATGGTGATTATTTTTATTAGCCCATGGTAACTGAAAATAGCTTGAGGGTTTTTATATTTTCTTATTCGAATAGAAGTGTCATGAAATATATAACTTAAGAAAGCAGGCAGGTTAACTGAAATCTTTTGTTTAAGCACATCTAAAAATTTAAGTTGACAGGGTTTTACCATGTCTTGGCATCCATCACATGTAATGAATCTCTGGATGAATGTCGTCAGTTCCTACCACGGCTGATGTAGAGAGGTAGGGTTAATCCTTTTTCCTTTTCTCTCTAATGGCTCTTTCGGATCCTGATATGCTGTGACTGCCTCTCATAAGAGAAGTTGTTTCTCTGTCCATCTCTCTGCTTCCGTTGGTATTCTAGAGACTTCAACAAAAATTTCTTCTATGACCTATATAACTCTTCCCCTGAGCCTGGTCTGTCCCTCCAGTAGGTATTACAAGAACTTAATTGCTACCTATGTATCAAATCCTTGTAATCTGTGTAAATATGGCAGCCATCCATCTTGCTGGAGGGTAGCGCTAGCTGTATCTGAAATCAGGAAGTTCGAAGGTTCATTCTAGAGAGAGTTTCCTCCCATGGCTGATGCATTTCCTTGAACTAATTTCTCCTTCTGATTGTGTTCTCTTTCGGACTTGTTGTTTAGGATGAACATTGTATGCAAGAGAAAGGGAAATTGCAACCTTCTGCAGGTAACTTCATACCTTAATTGCCATGCTCCTTTGGTCTTATCAGCGTATCCAATGGAATTTGTGTAGGAAATTCACATGCTTTATTATTTATGAATAATTACACCCCTCTGCCGAAGTAAGGGCATCCACGTCCTCAAATACAAGAAGGATTTGATCAATCATAAATGCATACGGGGGGAATGTCAGGATTCAGTAATCATAGCTTGTATGTGAGAGTCGAGGCCATGCCTTTGGAGCTCGAGGAAAGAGGAGTAATTGGGTAATTATGAGCACATGCAGTGTAAAGGTCATATTTGGAAGCTGTCATAAGTGTATCTCATGCGGAAGTGACCGGAGAGGGAGAGAAAACAGTATAGTTATTATTATGATAGGATGTACTTATTTAATGATAAAGTGTGATGGAAGCAAGGTTGAGATAGGTAATGATTGGTGCCGTCATCCCGAAGTTAAAAAATGGAGCCATATCTCGCTTATAGTTACTTATGTGGTAGATTAGCAGTATCACTCATTCGAGTAGTTTTCTTATGTTAAGAATGGAAGAAAAATGGGAGGTAAGGTATATGTAAGAGTAATTGGCTATCATTGAAACATAATCTCATACCATAAGTAGAGCCACTACTTCCAGCAAGCATTCATAGCCTCGACAGGGTTGCTATTTTAACCTGAAAAAATGAGGTAAGATCCTTATGTGAAAGTAATTATTCTGCCAATTTTGTGGAGAGATCACCGTGCTGGTATGATAGCGAGATAGCCGCAGTGCCACTCACCAGGGTTGTAGCAGAGTGATTAGGTCAGCTCATGATGAGACCTCCTGTCCTTCAAGCAGATGAGAAGGTCATTACCCTGGTGTGATGGAAATTGTGGGCATGTCACTTGCTAAACTCTTATGAACATGGTAGGCTGGCTCGTGATGAGACCCCCTATCCTGTCTTGAAAATTCGCATATGAGCATAGTACTTTTTTTTTTGAAACATAAGAATTTTGATTTATGAGAAGGTCACTATGTTGGTATGATTTCCAGATAATCAAAATTCCATTCAATAGGATTGTAACAGAGTGATCAAGCTAGCTCGTGATGAGACCTCCTGTCCTTCAAGCATATGAGAAGGTTATTACTGTGGTGTGATGGCCATTGTGGGCATGTCACTTGTTAAACCCTTATGATCATGGTAGGTTGGCTCATGATGAGACCCCCTATCATCTCTTAAAAATTTGCATGTAAAAATAATAGTTATTCTTTATACATGAAGGGAGGCTCATTAACTCCTTAAGAGTTAGGGATGGTGAGAGAAGTAAAAATAATGGCAATACAATTAATACCCCTTATTCCTATTTCTTCATATTGGAGGGAAATACTAGTCGAAAGTGAAGAAAGATATACCATCATAAGATCATATATTGTATGATAACATATTTGAGCTGGGAATGAATTATCCTTTCATTTCATATATGTACAATGTTGGCTTCCAGTTTAGAGATTATAGTGTTAAAGAATCATCATATTGGTAATTTTATTGCTTCCCTCTTCTCTTCAACTGCCACTTCCTACTCAGAGATGCCTTTTATAGCTAGGGTGTAGATCGAGGGGATGATATCGAAAAAGGAAAGAATAAAATGAAAAAATAAGGTTGTTCAATCCGATTGAACAATAGTTGTTCAATGGTATTGAACAACAATCGTTCAAAGAGTTTGAATAGAAAGGAAAAATAGAACACAAAAACACGATTGTTCAATCTGATTGAACATAAGCTGTTCAATTGGATTGAACATCAACCATTCAAAGAATTTGAACAAAAAGGAAAATAAAAACACAAAAAAACGGTTGTTCAATCCAATTGAACAGTAGTTGTTCAATTGGATTGAACAACAAGAAAAATAAAAACACAAAAAACACAACTATTGAATCCGATTGAACAACAGTTGTTCCATTAGATTGAACACTAGCCGTTCAAATAATTTGAACATCAAGAAAAATAAAAACAAAAAACACGGCTGTTCAATCTGATTGAATAGAAGTTGTTCAATTGGATTGAACATAAGTCGTTCAAAGAATTTGAATAGCAAGAAAAATAAAAACACAAAAAACACAGTTTCAATCCGATTGAACAACAGTTGTTCAATTCGATTAAACAGCAGTTGTTCAATTAGATTGAACAATAGTCATTCAAAGAATTTGAACAACAAGAAAAATAAAAACACAAAAACACGATTGTTCAATCCGATTGAACAGCAGATGTTCAATTGGATTGGACAGCAACCGTTCAAATAATTTGAACAACAAGAAAAATAAAAACACAAAAACACGGATGTTCAATCTGATTTAACAATAGTTGTTCAATTGGATTGAACAACAGTCGTTCAAAGAATTTAAACAACAAGGAAGATAAAAATGAAAGAGGATGAGAAGAAAAGGATATAATTGTGAGTATGAAGACTATACAAAAAAATAATAACTATACATTATATACAAATGACAGTAGAAAACTTTCATGTACTTGAGGTTGTGGGGTTATCACCCCCTTCTTCCACAACTTGGATGGTGGGATCGTATTGTACCTACTGGTAGAAGGACTCCTTTGTGAGAGGTTTGCGATAGAGGTTTAATCTGTGCCCAATTACTCAAAATGTAGAACCAGACCCATCTATGGTGGTCAAGGTGAGGGTACCTATGTTATGCACTTCTTGGATTTTGTATGGACCGAGCCACCTTGTCTGCAATTTTCCAGGAAAATATTGCAATTGTTGGAATTTTCAGAATTCCAAAACAATAAGACTGTCCTTCTTTAACACAGAGAATAATTCAAAAAAAATTCACTCACAGACAGAGTTCAACTCAGAAAAATTTATATTTCAATATATAAAAAAAAACTGATATTACAGATTGATAACATTCCACTGCTGGGAGATTACAAAACATGGTACTGCTTCACACACAGTGACCAAAACACTCTTCTCTGTCTCACACAGAGAAATACCCTGTTTCTGCTGTTCTGTGTAATTAAAAATTACAACTCTGTCTTTTACAAAATGCACTCTGCTGTGCATAAAATTCTGCTCACTGTGTTTTACAATACGCTGCTGTGTATTGAAAAAACATTACATTTTCAAATGACTGTTTCTGCATATAACAAAACAGAAATATCTTCAGCCATAAATTACTTCAACCACTAAGTTCACCGCTTGGAAAAACATTAATGGTTCATTACTCCTGTCAGCACCGCTCTAATCTGCATTGATAGCAAATTGACTTTCCGGCACTGTGATATTTATCCCAGCACTGCTGTGCTTCACTTCTTTGTTTCCCGCACTGCTGTGTATTAAAAAAAACTGTGTAATAACATTCTGCTGTGTAATTCCAAATTACATTTCTGTCTTTTATCTTTTTACATCCACTGCTATGTAAAAAAATATGCTTCACGGCTATTACAATGTGCTGGGCCTTTTAATATATAGGTTTTACATACATTAAAATAAAACAGATTACATATAAAACAAATAACATATGCGATTTTAAAAATTTTAACCGCAAGTCATATATATAACATATGGCCGTATGATTTATGTGGGCCCTTGGCTGTTCCGGGGGGGTAAGAACCTCCGCCCTCAATCTATCATCGACCCCCGCGGACTGGCTTTGCGGCTGTGTGGCGTGGGCCCAGTTCCGAAGGGGTATGCCCCTCCGTTGGCATGTCTTGCCTGACCCCCGCGGACTGTCTTGCCGCCCTGCTGTTATGCCGGCAGTTGGAATTAATTCCAACACTCCCCCTTTATTTCAACTGCTGGGTTTTCCTGCATACCCATGCATTTCCTGAAATATTCAAAGCTTTTCTGCTGTAGTGGCTTTGTGAGGATATCTGCAAATTGATCCTCCGTTCTGCAATGCTGCAAAACAATCTCGCCATTGCTTACCAATTCCCGTATGAAATGAAACTTGGTGTCAATGTGCTTTGTTCTTTTATGAAAAACAGAATTTTTAGACAATGCAATAGCTGAGCTATTGTCACAAAATATCACTGTCCCTTTTACTTGTTCTTGACATAAGCTTCTCAACATTTTTCTCATCCAAACTGCTTGACACGCTGCTGCTGTAGCTGCCACATATTCTGCTTCTGCTGTAGACAACGCTACAACGGGTTGTTTCTTAGAAGCCCATGAAATGGCTCCTGAACCCATGTGAAAAACATAACCGGAAGTGCTCTTCTGATCATCTACACTTCCAGCCCAATCACTGTCCGTGTATCCAACTAAATCTGAATTTTCTGAAGTAGTATAAAAAATACCAAATTTCTTTGTACCTTTAACATACCTCAAAATCCTTTTTGTTGCTTGCCAATGTGCATCCTTTGGCTTTTCCATAAATCTGGAAATCAAACTAACAGCATGCATTATGTCCGGCCTAGTTGCAGTCAAATACATGAGGCTGCCAACTATGCTCTTGTACAAACTAGGATCAAAATCCTTGCTGCTGTCCTCTCTGCTGAGTTTTAATCCCATCACTGTGGGAGTGATAGCTGCCTTGCTTTCCTGCATGTTAAATCTTTCAAGAACTTCATTAACATACTTTGCCTGTGAGATAAAAATCCCACTTTCATCTTGTTCTACTTCTATTCCCAAGAAGTATCTCAGCAAACCCATATCAGTCATTTCAAATTCTTCTTTCATGACTGTTTTAAAATGTTCAATAAGGCAATCATCATTACCTGTAAAAATAACATCATCAACATACAAGACTACAATTAAAATTTTACCGTCTTGTTCTTTGATGTAGAGGGTGGGTTCTCCCTCACACTTCTCAAATCCATTTTCCAGTAGATATGAATCTATCCTACTGTACCACGCTCTTGGCGCTTGCTTCAGCCCATAAAGAGCTTTCTTCAGTTTGCATACCTTGTGCTCTTGGTCTTTCTTCTCATAGCCGAGAGGTTGTTCAATGTAAACCTCTTCCATTAACACTCCATTCAGGAATGCCGACTTCACGTCCATTTGGTAAACTTTCCATTTGTTTTGTGCTGCTATAGACAACACTGCTCTCACGGTTTCCATTCTTGCAACCGGTGCGAAAGTTTCCTCATAATCTATGCCATGCTTCTGCTTATAGCCTTTGACAACAAGCCTTGCCTTGTGTCTCTCTATCTTGCCTTCGGCATTACTCTTGGTCTTGTAGACCCATTTAACACCAATGACATCTTTACCTTTTGGGAGTTCAACCAAATCCCAAGTTTTGTTCCTCTCTATGGCATTTATTTCCTCATCCATAGCTTCTATCCATTTCTCATCCTTGATGGCTTCTTTGAAATGAACAGGATCATCAACATGACAATATAAAGCAAACAAAGAATTGATACCTTCATTAGCTATATCTTGTTCATAAATCTCTTTCAAACTTCTGAATTTCTTACCTCTTTCAGTAGGTGTACAAGTACTTGAAGAAGCACTTGAATTTCCTCCTTGTGGTGTGCTTGGAGAAGCACTCTCATTTCTCCTCAAGGGTGTACTTTGCGGTGTTGGTGTTGCTGTTTGGGGATGTATTTCAGCCACCTCATCATCATTCTCATCATGAGATAAACAGTGTTTAACATTCACTGTTTTCTCTATGCTTCCATCCCAAGCTTCCTCTTCAATGAACTGAACATCCCTGCTCACAAGAAAATTCTTGTTGGATGGGTTGTATAACCTGTATGCCTTGGATTCCTCACTGTATCCAATGAAAATACATTTCTCCCCCTTGCTGTCCAACTTCTTCCTTAGCTGATCCGGAATGTGTGCATAAGCCACACATCCGAAAACCTTCATATGTGTGACACTTTGCTTTGCGCCACTCCATGCCTCTTCCGGCACTTTGTTCATAACTGCCTTTATAGGACACCTGTTCAAGATATACGCTGCACAATGTACAGCTTCAGCCCAATAATCATTAGGCAAATGCTTTGCCTTAAGCATACTCCTCACCATGTCCATTATGGTTCGGTTCTTCCTTTCGGCCACTCCATTTTGCTGCGGAGTATATCTAGCTGTAAACTGTTTATGAATACCATTTTCTCTACAAAAACGTAGAAAATATTTAGATATATACTCACCTCCTCTATCAGTCCTAAGGATTTTGATATGCAGCCCACTCTGATTCTCAACAAGTGCTTTGAAATTGCAAAAATTTTCAAACACTTCACTTTTCTTTTTCAAAAAGTAAACCCAAGTTTTTCTTGTAAAATCATCTATGAATGTTAAGATATAGTGGCTGCTAGCAAGTGAAGGAGTTTGCATCGGTCCACACACATCTGAGTGAACAATTTCTAAGGGTGCTTTTGCCCTTATGCTTTTCCCGGAAGGAAAACTTTCTCTGTGTTGTTTCCCAAGAATACAACCTTCACAAAGGTTGTCCGGTTTCTCTATCAATGGTAAACCACTTACCATTCCTTTTCTGTTCAACAAATTAAGACCTCCAAAGTTGAGATGCCCAAATCTCAAGTGCCATAACCAATTATCATCCTTTGGTTCGCTTTGGTAAGTCTCCTGTGCAACTGCTGCTTTCTCTTCACCATTCTTCAAGTCTGCTCTCATTCTGAGAGGGAACATCCTGTTCCTTGTCATCTTCACTTCAGCAATACACTGATTGCTGGGTGGTTTATCCATGATGGTACAAACATCGTTATCAAAGAAAACATTATACCCCTTATGGACAAGTTGTCCAATACTTAAGAGGTTACACTTCATTCCTGGAACATAATAAACATCTGCTATGGTTTTCCTTGCACCTAATCTTGTTAAAACATTCACATCTCCTTTTCCCATAACAGAAACTGTGCTATCAGTTCCTAGTGTGACTTGTGACTGCACACTCTCATCTAACATAGAAAACATTGCTAAGTTTCCTGTCATATGGTTACTACAACCGGAGTCTAGAAACCATAAATCTTCACTCTTTTCTTCAGCCATATTACAAGCTAAAAACAAATTACTTTGGCTGCTATTTTCTTTTGTGAAATTTGCACTAGTTTCACTTCTCATGTCTTGTTTCTTCTTTCTACATTCATTTGCATAATGACCATATTTTTTACAATTGTAACATTGGACATTGGATTTGTCATACCTTTGTCCTTGCGCATTCTGCTGACCATTCTGTTGGCTGCTGCCTTGGCCTTGATGCTGATTTGGATTGCTGCCCCTTCCTTGAGCATTTGCTGGACTGTTCCTTCCACCTCTGTTCTGGCTTCTTCCTCTTCCTCTTCCTTTGCCTTGCCCTCTTCCTCTTCCGAAAGACATCTGGGTCTTAAAGGCATGTTCAAGAGATGAGTTCTCACTCCTACCCAATCTCTGTTCATGGGTAATCAGTGATGCATGTAGTTCATCCACTGAAAACTTTGTGAGATCTCTTGTCTCTTCTATGGTGGTGACAATCACATCGAATCTTGAGGGTAAGCTTCTCAAGAGTTTTTCCACAATCCTCTTGTCCTCAAGAGTCTCTCCATGAGATCTGATTTGTGTGACCATACCAATCACATGAGTGAAGAATGAGTCAATGTTATCTGACTCCTTCATACAGAGAGTCTCAAAGTCTCTCCTCAGCAACTGAAGTTTTGCTGTCTTCACTCTTTCCATACCCTGATAGGCTGTCTTGAGAGTTTCCCATGCTTCACTGGATTTCTTGGCTGCTGCTATCCTTGGAAACACACTCTCATGCACTGCTTGATACAAGAAGAAAAGAGCCTTGGCATCTCTCTTCTTATTGTTCTTCAATTGTTCTCTTCCTGCTTGATTTAACATTAAAAACTCTGCTTCATCTGCTGGCTCTTCAAAGCCATCCTCAACTAATTCCCATAACTCTTGGGAGACAAATAAAGCCCTCATAGTTATTGACCAGTAGTCATAATTCTTTCCATTGAATTGTGGGAGATGGACATTTCCCAAACTCATACCTGTGCTAGAGCCTGCCATTCTGCACTTCTAACTATGGTAAAAACACTTGACTGTGTATTAAAATAGCTCATTGTTTTGCAATAGTTACACAACAAATTTTATAGAGAAATACCTTCGAATTCTTCTTGGCTGAACCTTCACTCTGCTGGAGAGGTTGCTGCAAAAACGAACTCTGTTCCTTCAGCTTATTTGACCCTTCAAATAGCCTGGATTGGCTCCGATACCATGTTGGAATTTTCAGAATTCCAAAACAATAAAAAACTGCCTCTTTAACACAGAGAAACTAATTAAAAATTTCACTCACAGACAGAGTTTAACTCAGAAAAATTTATATTTCAATATATAAAAAAAAACTGCTGTTACAGACTTCCTCTCTTGGAGGGATTACAATTGTGACTGCTGCTGTCACAGTGCACAAATAAAAACTCTGTTTTACTGAAAATATTCACTGCTGGAATACTCTGTTTTTCAAATAAAAACTCTTTGTCTTTTTCAAACAATACACTCTGCTGTGTATAAAAAAAAACTCTGCTCTTTGTAAATCAACGCACTGCTGTGCATATTTCACATAATAAAATTATGGCACTGTTTCTGCATATTACAAAACAGAAATATCTTCAGCCATAAATTACTTCAACCACTAAGTTCACCGCTTGGAAAAACATTAATGGTTCATTACTCCTGTCAGCACCGCTCTAATCTGCATTGATAGCAAATTGACTTTCCGGCACTGTGATATTTATCCCAGCACTGCTGTGCTTCACTTCTCTGTTTCCCGCACTGCTGTGTATTAAAAAAAAACTGTGTAATAACATTCTGCTGTGTAATTCCAAATTACATTTCTGTCTTTTATCTTTTTACATCCACTGCTATGTAAAAAAAAATATGCTTCACGACTATTACAATGTGCTGGGCCTTTTAATATATATGTTTTACATACATTAAAATAAAACAGATTACATATAAAACAAATAACATATGCGATTTTAAAACTTTTAACCGCAAGTCATATATATAACATATGGCCGTATGATTTATGTGGGCCCCTGGCTGTTCCGGGGGGGTAAGAACCTCTGCCCTCAAACTCTCATCGACCCCCGCGGACATATATTACATCTGTATAGTGTGGGGCCAGTCCGATGGGGTATGCTGCTCCCCTGGCCAAACTCTCCGGACCCCCTCGGACTTTCATTGCGGCTTGTTCTTTGCACGGCAGTGTCTGGCAGTTGGAAATTAATTCCAACAGCAATCTGGAGTCATATAGAAGTGCCCAATCTCCTTTCTCAAATGTATTCTTTTCGATGAGGTTTTTATGCCACTTAGCTCACTATTTTTTTATGATCGTTGTGCGATGTAGAGCCAATAGTCGTGTTTCATCTAATTCATTTATTTGTTGGAGTCTTTTAATCTGGACCTTCTTCAAGGCCAATCCTACTTCCTGAGTTGTCCTTAGAGTTTTGACTTCAAATTCAATGGGAAAAATGGGATCTCTTCCAAATACTAAATGATACGGATGATATCCAATGGTGTTTTCACCATTTTGTATGATAAGCCCACAGGGCCTCTGGAATTCTAGTGGCCCAATCTCGACGATGTGATGATAGTGTTTTAGTAAGGATTGCTTCAAGGACTTTGTTGATGATTTCGACCTGTCCATTCGCCAGCAGGTGGTAAGGAGATGTGACCCTGTGGGTGATGTGATGATTTCGTAGAGAGGCTGGGATTTTATTACCTACGAACTGTGCCCCTCCATCGGTTATCACTTCCCATGGTAGACCATATTGAACAAATAGCTCGAACAGAAAGTTAATCACAGATTCCTCCATGGCTCTCGATAAGGCCACTGTTTCCACCCATTTAGTTACATATTCCATGGCAAAAAGTATGTAGGTTTCTTGATTCGATGGTGGGTTGAATGGCCCAACGAAGTCTAGTGCGCACCGTTCGAACGGTTCTATTACCAATTGTGGTTACAGTGGCATTTCGTCTACTTGGCCTGGGCGGCCTATTCTTTGGCAGCTATCACAGGCTTGGAAATATTTTTTTGGGTCTTTGAAGATCATGGGCCAATAATAACCCAATTGTAATACTTTGTGTCTTGTTCTACGATCTGCGAAATGGCCGCCACATGGTTCATCGTGACAGGCCCATAGGATATCATAGATCTCGTCTTCCCAGATGCATCTATGTATATGCATGTCAGCCCCTGTGTGGAAGAGGTATCCGAAGATATAGGAGAACCTGGCATTGTGTTGTACAATCATCTTCCTTTCTCTTGCAGTTAAATTCCTGGGAAGTTTCCCTACAACCAAGTAATTTGCTACGTCTGCGTACCATGGTGTTTTTACTGCTACGACAAATAGATTTTCATCAGGAAACTGATCTTCGACTACTAGTGTGTCATCTATTTTTGGAACTCTAGATAGGAAGTCTGCAACCACATTTTCTTTTCCTGGGCAGTCCTTGATGGTTATTTCAAATTCTTGATAGCCAGTTATATAATGTCTAAACTTATTAATAGCATAAATGACTGCCAGGAACTCTTTTTCTGTCACTGATTAATTTAATTAAGTAGGAGTAGGATTTTTGCTGATATAATAGGGCTTTTTATCTTCTTCTTGACCAAGAACTGCCCCTCTCGCTGTATCAGATGCGTCTGGAAAAATATGAAAAGGCAGCTCCCAGTTAATACTGCGTAAGATCGGTGTTGTTGAGACCAGTCACTTTAAATCTGGAAATGCAGTGTCACATTTATCAGACCAATGGAATTCAACATTTCTAGTTAGAGCATACAAAGGTGTAGAAATTTATGAGAAATTATTTATAAACCTATGGTAATACCCTGAATACCCCAGAAAACTACGCACCTCTATCTGTGTGCAAGGTGTGGCTAATAAAAGGATTACCTCTATTTTTGGTGGGCCTATCTGTATTCCTGCTGCAAAGATATAGTGCCCCAGGATTACGCCTTCGGTCATAATCATGTGGCATTTTTCATTGCTTAGGCATAACCTGGTGGCAATACATCATTCCAATAATTTTTCTAGTGTTTCTAATGCTTGATCAAAATTATCACCATATGGGGTGAAGTCGTCCATGTAAATTTCAAGCCCATCATTTACTAAATCAGAAAAAATGTTGAGTATGGCTCTTTGAAAGGTTGCTGGGGTATTGCATTGTCTAAATGGTATCAATTTGTAGGAAAATGTACCCCATGGGAAGGTAAAGGTTGTTTTATCCTGGTCTTCATGGGCTATTTGGATTTGATTGTAACAACTGAAACCATCAAGAAAAGAAAAGAAACACTTCCCTACCAATGTATCTAGGACCTGGTTAATAAAAGGAAGGGGGAAGTGGTCCTTCTATGTCGCCTTATTCAGTTCTCAATAATCCACACAGATTCTCCACTTCCTATTCTTTTTAGGGACAACTACTAGAGGGGAGACCCACTTGTTGTCTTAGATAGGATAAATGAAATTCACATCCAGCAGTTTTTGTAGTTCCTCTTTCACCACTTCTTTTGTGTGAGGATTTAACCTACGCTGGGGTTGTCGAATAGGCTAGGCCTCCTTGTCAGTATAGATGTGATGGGTGCATAGCTGGGGTTTTATGCCCTTCATTTCTGGGTAGTCCCAAGAAAATGCTCCCTGATACTTTTGTAACACCTTTATGAGCTTCTCCCTTTGGTCACTACCCAGATTTCCATTGATGTTCAAAATTTTCCCTGGCTCAATTTAAACGGGTATTCTGTTGCATACAACGGTTGTAGGTATATGTTGATTATCAAGGTTTGCCAAGATGTCCTCTTGCATTTCCTCTTCAAGAACTATTTTTAACATTTGGAATTTTAAGTTTTCGAATGTAGGCAGTTGATTGATAAAGCTATTGATTACATCATCCTCGTTTTGATCTTTAAATTAAAGAGCCTTGGTTAATGTCAAAGGTGGATGAATATTTTTCTCCCAATATGTATGTGGATGCTTGTGAATGTGTAATTTGGGTAAACTTGGTTTGGCAAGTGGATAAATGGTAATTTTATTTATGGAATCTCCCCTAGAAATGGTCATGTTGTCTGTTTGGCAGCCTATGTAAGCATTTTTCATTGCTAACCAAGGTCGTCCAAGAATCAAGGGGTGTCTGTCCATTCGATTTTTTGGATTAATAACTAGGAAATCGGCTAGATACTCCCATGAGTCTATAGAAACCAAGATGTCTTTCAATATTCCTTCTGGCTCGATAACTGACCTATCGTCGAGTTCCAATAGTGTAGATGTGGGTTCTAACACTGATATGCCTAGTTTTTTGGAGGTCCCTGTTGTTAATATGTTAATGGCCACCCCTAAATCGAGAAATGTGCTTGGAAAGGAGTGGCTGGAGATCTGTATAGTGACTATGGGATTCCCTAGGTCATCATATTTAATAGCGGCCTCCTTACCCAATAATAAGTCAGAAAGTGCTCCTACCACATGAACGATGGGAGCAATCTTTGCTCCTTTTTCTTGCTTCCTTCCACATAATTATTTAATTGTCTTGGCATAGATGGGGATGTCTTGTATGGCTTGTAGAAGAGGAATTTTGATGCAAAGGTTTCTTAATTCTCCCAAAATATCAAAGACTTGGGAAGCCATTGGTCTCGGCAGTGTTAACCTTTTCGGGAAAGGAGTTGAAAGAATCCTAGGATTTTCAGGCTTCTTTTGGTCAACTGTTTCCCTTTCTTGCTCCACCTCTAATTTAGTTACATTTGTCTATTTGGGCTCTGTTGGAGTCCAAAATTCCAATTTTGATGGGATCATCTCTTGAACTGGCGAGATAATATGTCCTGATCTCAGCCTTAGTTCATTGCATTGCTTCTGTTCAGTTTCGGTGTTGGGATTTTCTATAATCTGGATTAGCTTAACTAGCCTGTTGTTGGGGTTAGGATTGGGTTGGGCTGGTAACTGAGGACGGATGATAGGTTGAGGGTTGTGCTGGAAAGGGTATGGAGCTAGAAGTGTAGGTTGATTTTGAATTCCTATCCCCATTGGTTGGTGAGCCATTCCCAAAGGTCATTTCCAATTTTCAGGCCAACTGGTTTGAGAGGGGGATGCTGACCACTGAGTTTGATATGGTTTGTTTTGTCAATAAGAAGGAGAACAAGGAAAACTTGGCCAATTATTCCCTATAGAGGATTGCATTGGCCAAGGTGGTATAGGAAACGACTGAGATGGCCAATTGGAGAAAGGCGGTTGATTTTTCCAAACTGCTGAGTGGTTTTGTTGGTTAAACTGCGGAGAAGGAAAGAATGGAGGTAGGTCTTGAGGCATACCTAGTCGTGTTTTCCATTGCCGACGTTGGTTCATCAAGTAGACTAGTTTTGTTTCTTCTTCTTCTTATTTTTAAACTGATTTGAGTCCTGGGAGTGAATGGAAGTGATCCGTAGCATGATCCTTAGTGCAAATAGTACAAGTCTAAATCATGTCTAAGGGGCATTTCCTTTAGCTGTGCTTCTTCCGAAAGAGTGGGTAGAAGACAGCCAAGTTCTATTCCGCTATAGCTTGCTTCTGATTGGCTTGTAGGACATCAAACTGTGTTGTCAAAGTACCTAAAATGTCAGTCTTGAAGTCTTCTAAAATATAGCCAAACTCTAATCTGGTTACGTTTCCACCAGACTGCTTGAAATATTTCTTTGTCGAGTCTCTCCTAATTGGCTTATTTCGCATACTGCCCCGAGAGCACCTGATACAGAGTGAAATAATTTCATCATATTCTTCTTGATAGATGTCCCCTCTTCCCATTATATTGAGTGTTTCAACCCATTCTTCTTTCATTCCCTTAATTATTGTTTCTTTCAGGATGTCTTTGGATAATGTAGTATATGGGGACCTTTGCAGATTATAGTGAAATATTTCAACATACTCTTCTAATGTCTCATTTCCTTTTGCAGGTGTATTGAAGATTTCATATTTTAGTTCCTGAGTCCAGAAATAATATTGATATTTAGTTAGAAAAATTTTCTTCATTTGGTCCCAGTTATTGATCATTCCACCACCAAGTCCCATGAAACAACGTAATGTCGCCCCCTTCAAAGTAGAGGGGAATAACTTTAGTTTTTGAGGATCAGTGGTATAGTTGTATCCCCTACATAAGATTTCAAACTCAAATAAAAATGAATCAGGATCTTCTAAGGTCAACCCATGGAATGTGGGGATGTTTTGCAAGGGAATGGCTTTCATAGGGGCATCAGCAGCATGGTCAACAATGGGATCTTCCAATGTCGATGTCCGCCTTTGATTCTGGTTTTGATTATTTTCCATTTGATCAAAGATATGCCAGTATTCTTCAGGGATTTATTGTTCAGGAGGAGTGATATCAGTGGGATTTGGTGACAAGTGGGGAGGAGGCTTTACAACACGCACTCAATCTGGAATACCAAGCGTCTTGATTTCAACCACTTTTTCAGGGGATTCAGGCTCTAGACCTCCTACTTGTATTGCCCCACTAGTTTCTCCTTGTCCTTATTGTAAACTACAAGAACCTCTCTCTCTCTAAGGGTCAGTACCTATCTGTTCAGTGGTCTAGAGGCTTTTTTCATACCCTTCAGTCTCATTGTGAATCTCGGCATTTTTTGTAGATGGTGAGGCTATTTCTTAAGGGAGAGTAGTAGGGCTTTGAGTGAGAATGATTCTGGGTCCTACATATGCCTGGGATTCAACTCTCTTAACGATTTCATATATGTATGTCATTCTACCAAGGATTACTGGTCCTTTGGGTTTTGTAGACTTTTGCGAATTATTTTAATTTTTCTCTATCCTTTTCTTCCTATTCATAAAATAGGAGCATCTATTCTACAAACTTTTGATCAATTGCTGAGAAGTGGGCTAGGGGGAAAGAATTTTTCTTGCTAGTATGCAGGTTCTTACCTCTTGTTTTTAATACCTAATGCTTCGTAGCAACATAGAACGAGGAATGAAGGGCATCGATCTTCAACACTCTCCCTGGAAACGGCACCAAAATGTTGGTTCTTTTAGGTGACTATTATAGGAAACCTCTAAGTTTCTCATTTGATTGTAAACCTAGGGTAAGTCTTCTTATTTCAAGAGTGCGAGCACAGTATATGTGAGTGACATAGGAAATAACTACTCTATATTACTATGAAGAAGATCAATTAATTGTCGAAGTTCAATCAACTTAAAGGGAATGAAATTTGTAAATTACCGTTAACTATCCTGTCTAAATAAACATAGTGAGAATAATCTATGATTTAACAGCACACTCAATGAATTGAACATCGGTCCTACTAAATGGAACAACAAACTCAAGGAATTGAACAATAATTACTTATTTTAATTTTGCAATGGAATTCTCTTGCGAACTAACTCACTAACAATCTTCTATATTAAGCACAACATGAAATTATATAGTACCGATGGAAAGGATCTAATTCTTGGTGACATAAAGCATTGAACAGAGATTGTGCTAAACTTTAGAAACAGATATAAAGTAATGATGAAAATTTCCAACAGTTATAAAGTTATTACTGTAAACCAGAAACATGAGCAATAAACTACCTGAGCGACAGAGGAACCTACAACATCACAGGAGTAGAAGTTCAACAAGTATAAAGATATCTCATAGAACGCATTAGATAAGTGAACATAAATTTCATAATTAACGTATAGTATAGAGGTGAGTGCGGAAACTCCCAGGGCTGGGCCCAAACCACCAGAATTCCAACGTAATGGAAAACTCAAGAAATGATTATTCAAAATACCAAAATTATTTATTAAAGAAGAGTCAAGACATGAGTACAACAGGATAGTTTTGTCCTGATACACCTATTACAAAAGATAATTCTTATTTCGCCTCCCCTTCTTTCGTCCATCCTTGGCCTTTTTAAAGGTGATTTTGCTTAGTAGAATGGTTGTTCCCGAACGAAAGCCTTTCTGAGTGTGGTTGTCGTTTGAGTTCTTTGGATGTGGATCTGTCTTTCCTCCTCCTGCTCGTCTCTGGGGGTTACTGTGGCTTCATGTTCTCTGTTTGTTAGCTGTCTTTTGGTCTGTGTCGATTCCACTGCCTCATTTTCCTATGAATAGAGATGAAATAAATCAAATTCTTGCTGTTTTGAACATGCTTCTTACCGTTAGTCTGTTTGTCCTGATTTGGCATTAACCCTCCTTTCCTTTATTGTTAAGACAAGAGAAATTTTAAAAATGTATGATAATTCAAAGTAAACGTGGGGTGAAAACATACCTTAATTCCGATGCAACACCTGCGTACTAGTATGAGTTTTCATCAGTTCAACATTGTAAGAAGTTTTCTATATAATAAATATTGAAGAGAGAGACGACATCAACGATGGTTTTCTACCGACTTGGGTTTCCACCTTAAAATCTTGGTTTTCATGTGTGATGATTTACTCTATTATTACTGCACATATCTGCCGCTTAAATGTCTGATGGATAACTGATGACCAGGGCTAATTAAAGTTTATAAATATTTATTTAAACATTAAAGCTATCTGGGTATATGCATGTTTCCTTTACCAAAGCCACGCACATATCCTAGTTGAACTAATTAGAGTCATGTATGGAAATTAGTAAAATGAGAAGAAAAAAATGTCATATTGTAAATATTGATTCACCCCCCCTATCAGTATTTTTCCCAACAATACCTCAATTTTTTCAATAGCGGATAAGGATAGTAAGTATACTGATATTTTAAGAAAATTCCCTGCTGCTTCTCTAATACGAGCAAGCCTAGTCAATACCCCATTGGAGTCACCTCAAGGAAACACAATCGTCACTCCGGTGCCAGTGGGCATGGACAGTACCCTGGTGAAATTTCCTACTTCACATATCTGCATAAGAATATTTTCTCTTCTTTCATGCTTTATTTAGTTACTAATAGAATGTGAAAAGACACTTATTTATTTGGAGGGTGTAAAAGGGATCCTAAATTATTCATAGCATAAAAGTTTGGTTCCTTGATTAATGGATTTCAAAGATAACCAAAGTTGTATGTTTTTTTAATGTTTTTATTTTTTCCATCCTCTACTCAGTTGGGTTGAAATATTGAAAAAATATTCAATATAGGACTTATTTTGGAATGAATATCCTAATAAAGATACGAGATTAATATTTCAACCAAAGGTTTTTTATTTGGAACAAATCATATTTTCTATTCAGACATCACGGACTTTAAATATAGATAAACCCACAAATATAGAACATGATACAGATAATCCAAGCATTTATTGTCATCACAGTTGCCCTTTTCAATTTTCATGTAGAGTCTTATTAAACAAAATCAACAAAGACAAGAAAAAGCATAAAAATTATAAAAAGGAAAAAACAGAGAAGAATCAAACCTCAACTGAAAAGTAGCATGGGAGCCAACTAAATTAAACAAAGAAATGAAAATGACTAGATAAGAGAAACTGCAAGGATGAAATGGAGGATTCAATGCAAATAGAAAGCTAAAATTCACCTTAATCTACTCCCATCCTAATGGGATAGAAAGTAATGGCTAATTGTAATGTAATTTCCAATGTAACCACTATAATTTCTCCCAAAATTTAGGGCTGCATACAGAACTACATCTATTCGTGTTTTCCATTTTTTCAAACATCAGGAAATATTGAAACTTTTGTTTTGCAATAGATATTTCCTAGAAACATTTCTCTAACTATTCGATGATTGGATATTGATATTCAAAACCAAAAATATCAAAACCTTGATTCTCATGAGAAAATAATTTTCAATTAACACGTTTCAATCACAAAGATAATCTTTTGAGGGTAATTTGATATGATCTCATTCAGAAGCCTTATCAATATAGTGAGGGTATGACATAACAATCATCTTACAATGAAGTGCCTCAACTACTTGATAAGTATCTGGATCGTGAAGTGAGTAAATCATGAATATTACTAGGTTCAAATAAATCAATCAATGTGAAAAAACCATCATGGGGTATGCTCATAGGAAAACAAGTACTTAAGTGATAGTTGTTAGAACCAGTATTATGATCAAATTGGTCAGTTAGCAGATAAGCTTCTCTATTTTCCATTGGTTCTCTTTTTATTTTATTAGACACCATGCCAACAATTTGGTAGCTTAATTCATTTAAAACAATCATTGGCATTTTAAATTCATGAAACCAATTAGGATACCAGGATGGCGAAATATTGGGAGCAAGGGTAAAATCGAACTAGGTATTCATATCAACACAAGGGTGTTGATTCACCGAATGAATCAAGCCTGTACCATTGCTCAAGAATATATATTGTGAAAAAATGATGATTAGATCCATGACATGCACACAAGTGATTGGAAGGTGAGCTATCTCAGAATCATTTGACAGAGAGGAGTTTTCAAACCGAAAGTGACTTTCTTCTTAACGATCGGAATGACATGCTTTATAGTTGTTTAAACCTATAAAATATATGCTACCTAGTCCTAAGTGGGATGGAAGGGATTCACATGTTGAAGAAGTAACGAAATAATAATATTCCATCTGATAAAAAACTCCATCTTTAGGGTTTAAGGAATTAACTTGAAAATGTTGAAATTTGTTCAAGAATGAGCTCACTTCCAGTGCATAAATGTTAAGTAAATAATTATGCATAAAAATTTGGATCCAACTCAGTTCGAAGATCTTAACGGGATTGCAAGAACTTGATATAACCATCATCAGGGGCTAAAGTGCCTCGAATTCTTAACATGTATCTGAAATTTTGATGGTGGACCATCAAATTTGGGTGCCTTATAAAAATCAACATGTAGGTATGCACTATCATCATCACATGTATCAATGAAAAAAATAGTAATGCCACTAGTTTGATTATATTGAATATTAAACATATCAAATCCTTGATAAATAGAATATTGAGGTACATCCATCGGAAAAATCCCTTAATCATTTAGAATTGTAACATCTTCCTCCTGACATATAGAAGATTTAGAATTGAAGGGATCATGAATAATAGATTTGATATTTTCATCCTCTAATTATATGATAACACCATCCTGTACCTGTTTGCAATCATGACTAGCCACAGAATTAAGACAATTTGCTGGTATAATATACTCATCAAATGCATTCAGGTACAATGAATAATGTGACGAAATATGGAATGATTCATGCGAATTGATGCTAGTTATAACTAAATCAGATTGAGCTAGTAAGAAAAATGAATTATCATGCATACTATGCTCCATGAGACTATATTCATCATCATAATGATCAAATTTAGGCATAAAAATGCAACGTTCATATTGATCTCTATTCTATTCAATAGGGTATTTTAAAGATTCAACAACTTGAGAACATATATATTTTTGGTTTGTCATCTTAATATGCATGGATCAAAGGAAATCCAGAATGATTTTGAATTGAAAGATCATCCCATCACATAAATGTAGTAGATTGCAAGCTATGAGAAGCATATTCTGAATCAATACCTTGGGAGTATAAGCCTTCAAAAGAAGAAAAATATCATCTGATGTATTTATATATCCATCACCACATGTGTTAATGGAAACAAGGATGCCATGGTTATGGTTGTCCAAGTCTCAACTTGAATGAAGGATTTGAAATCATTTGATAGGTTATCAAGATTAAAATATGCACGATCAGCTGAGGATATATCATCATTATACTCAAAGAAAGAAAAAAGCTTAAATATGTCTTCAACATTTTTCTCATCTACCTATGAAATGAAACTATCTTGTTCTTGATTAGTGCTTGAAACAATATGTTGAACATCATTAAAAGTTGAAGTAGGTTGATCAAGTAGATCATGGGACAAGGAATCATGAGATGTAGATCGTAGAGTTTGAAAAGTGTTCCTTGACGAAATTATGTTTTCAGTTGGATCAAATTCAAGATTAAGATTACATACATTACTGCGATATTGAAAAACTAAGGGATAAAATTTTACTTCAGGCTCCGTGTAATTGATAAACCATTCGAATTTATCCTCAATATGATACATATCATGGGAAATGGGTGGAGGGTGAATGGACAGATCCATAATTTTATTTTAATATTTACCAACTTTAACATTGTCACTAGCAGGCACCCAAATTCGTAGTAGAAAAGGAGGAGGACAAGGAAGAAATGGAATAGTGGGTTCCTCCTCACAAATTTGGGGTGTCTCATGATCAACATAAATTGTTATAGAAACATTATCTAGGGATTCAGATTCAAAATATTTCCAGGAGAGAAGAATCAAGCTCATAAACGTTTCGCTAATAAAATATGATCAATCACTCCCTCAGGAAATTCATAGCAAAGGTGAAGAAATGGATTAAGAAAATTCTCTACATATTCACCAGATTTCATTCTAAGTAGATCAATCCTATTACATACATCAAATTTATAATCATACCTATTAAAGGCTTGATGAATCTCATTGAGGAATTGATCAAATGAATGATTGGAAGCGGATGGTAAAAAAAACATCTTCATCATTGATTTCATTAGATTCACCAAAAACAAGAAAATTAGATATATGATTGGCTATGAAAGTAGCACCCTCACCGCCAAACCTGAATTAAGACAAGTCATGAAATTGTTCCAGAAGAATTTAAAGTTTACTAGGGGATAGGTTAGAAAAACATTTTTGGATTATGATTTGGGAAAGATCCATTTAAGATCAGAGATTCAAAACAGAATCAATAGGTACAACTTCTCATCTATCCCTCCTTCTAGAGAAAATTGTTAATGGTGATGGAAATCTATCAACCAAGGGGGTATCCTTGATGTGAAGTCCCAATCATACCTCACAACATTTGAAGTAAGATCCCCAACTATAAATATCACCAGTTTCCATTGTCCTTAAGGATTTTCCTTGGATGAAATTATTAACATAAGATGTTATACAACATTCTTTTAAAAAAGAAAGTAAGTTGACACTGTGAGGCATACAATTTCAATGTATATAAGGTACTTTCACAGCATGGAGAAAGAGAGTGAGACTCTAGAAGAAAAGTAATAGTAATATCCTAAAAGAGGCACGCAAGAGAATAAAGGGATTGTTAGTTATCCTGCAAAGTATTTCACAAGACAACCACGATCAGAAAACCAAATACAACACACCCTCAACAATATAAGTACCAAAGCCATTGAAATAGTTCAATTTCCTTAGTAAATTTCAACAAAACATATACCAAAAACATCTAAAGAATACTCCTATTATATTCACGACATATGCATTAAAATGTGTTGGTTCATTGAGTTTCATATATTAAGTGGAAGTGCCAAGATATAAAAGTACAATGCTACCACAGTAGCCCCAAAAGTGGAACATCAGGTCACCACTTACTTCTCCAAATAAATATATTCTCTCCTATGCCAAGCTAGAGAAGCCAAGGTGAAATTTCAAGTCCCAAAATTCCTTTTACTTGATTTATCAAGGTGTATTTATAACAAATGAGGTGACTCTTCGGCTCTCATGTGACTCCTTACCTCCCTCATGACTCTTGAGCATCTAGAATTACTTTTTAATTCTTACATGACCTTTGAGCTTCTATGTGACTTTACAACTCAATAGTGACTCTTCATATTCCATGTGGGAACCTTTACATTCAACATATTTTACATTTTCTCATTTTGGAGAATTACATAACTACTTTCCACAAATAATGTCAAAAGTCACTATGACACATGTGACTCTTGAGATGACTCTTGACAATGATTAGATGGAACTTCATGATGATGTGGCATTTCCAAGTCACTCCTTTTACTACTTTCTTTGCATATTCATGATGTATAATGAATTTTCTTTGTATTCATCCTGCAATTGTATTATCAATATGGATTTTTCATGTGATCTTGATCTTTAATCTTCTATTGCAAGCTAGTGTATATTCATATTCTTTCTCAATGATGTCTTTGTGGTTCCAACTTCACTAGTGTCTTTTATCATAGACTCCTTCTCTTCCTCTGCAAGCATCATATTTTTAGGTCAATTTATGGTACATGAAAGTGCAATCCACTCATGACAAGATGATATCAGTTCAGAAATATCCTACTCTAACTTGCTTCCTGAAAACTATTGGTTGACCTGAAACTAAGTACCAGAACATGAGGAAATCTTAGGGATTGCACAGTCCGCAATTAGAGAGGCTAGGAGTAAGGTACTAGGACTTGATATTGTGCAATACATAGTTTTGGAAGCATGGGCAGGAAGACTGCATAGTTTGGGAGCTTATTGAGGCAAGCTTGAACCTTAATACTTAAAAATGCATAGTTCAAGAGAGAGAGAGAGGCCTAGGGATTTCCCAACTCAAGGAGGCAAGGAAACAACTTCATTCTTTCCACTATTCAATGCATAGAAGAATATTGATTGGAAGGGTAAATTACACAGTTGTGGAGGTCAAGAGGGAAAGGTTGAGGAATTATAGTGCACAATGTGCGGTCCTTCGGGATGCACATTGCGTTGTTCTAGGATGCATGGGAGAAGCTTGAGGCCTGCTACTACGTAATGCAAAATTAAAGGAGTTTGATTTGGGTCAAGTTGGTCGGGCATAAAGCTTTCTAGGATTTGGCTAAGTGTGGGAACCATGAGGTAGAAGAGACATGAGGATTTAACTAATGATATATCACACACATTCAAAATAATTTGAAACACAACATCAAACACTCAACACACAAGAACAACAAGATCCCCTCAACGTGACAAAAATAAAACAACCTCCTCCAAGTGTGACACTTAGGGTACACTTGCAATGATAATGATGACACTTGTATGATAGTGGTCATGACTTGGGTAATATATAGCTGATCTACTTCATTACGATGAATAGGACACAATAGTGTAGGAGAATGCATCATAGCCTTTTAAGAATGTACAATTGAGTCATTTCGACTAGGTGTGACACTTAAGATACACTTTTCGAGGAAAATGATGACACTAATACGAAAAATGCATAAATTTTTTGGAATAGATCTAGTACGTTTAAATAGGACCCATTGGTACCCAATTTTCCTCTCACAATGAACCGAAACTCTGATTTTACAGTGTGCGGCAGTTCCCATGCCAAAAGACGACACTTGCGACAGTAAGAGAAAAGTGCAAATGACGATTGTAAATGAAAAATAAATTGAAATTAACACATTCCAAAGTGAATATAACAAGAAAATGATACTTATTAAATTGAAAATAATAAAATAAACAATTTTAAACATGGAAGAGACACTTGTAAAAGCGAATGTGCGGAAAAGAGACAGTTGCAAAAAATAACTGAAATAGAAGTAAAATCACAACCAAAAGTGAGATATTTTCAATTAAAGTTGTGCACTGACTGTTGACATAGGTTGAACATTGCACAGAAACTATCTTGATGGAATTTACTATTCTCGTCCAATCTTGTGTAAAGGAATGTGCTCATGAACTCATTACTAACTGAGCACGTGTGAGCAAGTTACTTCGACACTTAGAAACCTAGAAGAATACTTAAACACTTAGCATAACACTAATTGGACATGAAGCAACTATGGAATGACAAATCATTAGATCCTTAGTAGGCTCCAAAATTCACATGTAAGAAAATCTTTCGAGGGTGGTTATCACAGTGTCAACACCACACCTTTTGAGAAATTCAATAGCACTCCCATTCTTTTTTATAATCGTTGGTAGTTGGGTAGTTTGACTACCAAATCTGAAATTTGGCAATAGGGGGAAATATGACATTAAATTCAAGGTAAATAGGAAACTTCTTAGTTCCCCCTCATAGCTTCCTCTCACACATTAGGATTCATGCTAGTTTCTCTTTTCTTTATATTTTAGAAATATATTAAATAAAATCCATATTACTTCAGATAAATTCTGTCAAGATAACAAATCTATCCATTTCCAACATTATAAGTCTTAATTACAAATTATGAAACTTGTAGTTTTAAAAATGGGTGTCACATTTTCTTCTATGTTTTGAGTGAGTTTAAAATACTATCAAAATGTTGTGTTTTTCATTTTATGAATATTTAAATATATTTTTATTATGTTAAGCTACATGATAGTAAAATGGACTATATATATATATATATATATATATATATATATATATATATATATATATATATATATATATATATATATATATATATATATATATATATATATAGATTAGATAGATAGAAAATAGTGCTAATCAATGAAATCCATTGCAACCAAAAGTAATTTATTTCCATAGAAACTATTCTTGAAAACAACATAATTCAACAAAAAAATGATTAAAAATATTTTTATAGACCTTATGAATGATTATTAATCTCAATAATTTACATTCACACACACACACACACAAAAAATAACCGATGGGACCCATCAATAGGTATATCATAAGGCCCATTTCCCATACTCCAACCTATACTTTCCTCTTTTTTCTTGCATTTACTAACATCTTTTTACTATAATGTGCATAATAGGGAGACTAAAGGATGTTTTTTATACTTTGTGGCCTAATGTGGTTAATGTGTAGGAAAGAGAGTGATTTTGAGTGTATTTATTATGCAGAGACACATTGGAGGTAGTTGTAGGATATCTAGGTTGCTTGTTCCCTACGTATACTCAACTAAAACTCAACTTGATCCCTAAAATCACTCACATACAACTCAAGGATGTACTAGCAGTCGATGAACTAAAGGAATTGCGAGGATCTAAGGGAGCTAGATCCACTTTTTTAGATATTTTGGAGCGAAAATATCCTCTTTCCAAGGAGGCTTCTTCTTAGTCATTTGTGTATAAATAAAAAATCTTAAGGTCTGAATAGGATTCAAACGTTTGGAGTAGATAGGAGCTACTAAGAGCCAGGAGCTTGAGATTATAATTTTCATTCCCATTACATGATGTATATGAACTATGTTTTATGTCAATAAGAATATTTATCTTGTCTTTCCTCTGAGTTTGTCTCAGAGGGCTGAGATCCCTTGGGATAGGGCCCAACCCAGAGGCTCTAGTCTCTATTTGTGTATTTTATCCATGCATTGCCTTTGTTACCAACATCTCGTTTATTTCATGATATAAATTTCCTTATCATTTTTTTTTTTAATTTTGACAACTAGGTCCAAAATCCATGTTCTAATGCTCAGATGAAGATACCAATATTTTTATTGGGTTCCTCTTTTGGAGAGGTGCAAGATCGATCTAAAGATCATCTTGATTCGATGAGAAGAACATTTATTTTGAATTTATTTTTAATCTATTCAAAATATGTGTAGGCCGTCCTTAAGGTTTTACACCCCGACAAATGTGTCACACACCCTCACTGATGGATATAAATAAGGTCAAAATTGGAGGAAATTTCACTCATCTCATCATCACACATTCTCTCTCCTCTTCTGATTGGTTTGAGCTACTTGAAGAAATTTTCTGTTCATACATGGGAGAAGGACATTTACTTTTATGCTATAGTTAGGGCTTCCACCGTAGGTTTGACCAACATTGACTTTGGTCAACGCATAGTCAAACAGATCTAAACATTGGCACAAACTTTGATTTCTGCAATTTGTACTATTTGGCACAAGAATCGAGGTCAAAGGTTAATCATTGAGCATGATGTGTTCTCTTTGACTTGCTATTGTTCTGTGTTGACTTTATGGACAACGTTGAATTTCTAGACAGCGTTGACTATTTGAGATATGTTGACTTTGGTTAACTTGGATTGTTTGATAAGGGTGATGTGACACATACTGGACTGGCTAACCAATAAGACTTTGCTGGTTGAAGTATCCTGTTGATGCCCGTAATGCACCAACACATATATATTTCTGGCTTGTCTTCTGTTGATCTACTGGTATGTTCTATCAACATTTTACTTTATTTTTTATGTGATTGCTGACTGAAATTGAAGTGAAAGTAAAATTTCATCAACCATAGAAAATCTACATAAATTTACATGGTATCAGAGCTGAGGTGAAGACAAAGCCCTAATTTGTAGCAATCACCAAAGAAGAGGATGGGTTCCTCATAATACAATGGCTTCAAGGATGATGAAAAATTGACTGGGAAGGATGACTTCCATTCTTGGAAGATGACATTGGATCTTACGTTGGAAGACCAAGATGTCATGGACTATGTGCAGGGTAAAATCCAAGAGCCTCCATCCATTGCAACTGTTGCCGCCAAAACAAAGTATAAGAAGGGAGAGATCAAATAAAATTTGATGACCAGGGACTCAATTCACAAGAGTCTGGTTTCCTACATCTCTAAGCTAGGCACATCAAATGAAATGTATGATAAGTTGGTCAACATGTTCAAGGGAAACAATGCGAATCAAGTCCTATTCTTCAAGAATCAATTGAAGAATTTGAAGAAAGGCAGGGATGAGTCTGTTCAATCATAATTTCTGAAGCTGACCAAGATCAGGAACAATATACTAGCTATTGGGGAGACAATAGCTAATCGAGAGATGGTACTCACCGCACTTGGAGGGCTCCCATCAAAATTACATGTTTTCAACACTACCATTCCAATTAATAATGTGATACCTAAATTTTATGAAGTACTATCGAGATGCATTCAAGAAGAGACAATAATGAATGAGTATGAAAATGAAGGAAATTCCGCCTCCGCTACTCATTCTAGAAATAAGAACTTTGGTGGTCCAAAAAACAAAGGAAGAGCAGGGGCCCAAGGAAAGAAGGACAAGTGTTACACTTGTCATAGGCCGGGTCACTATGCTAGAGAATTTCCTTTCAAGAAGGATTATCTTGATGGTGATGACAACAACAACAACCGGAGGAATGGAAATCAAAGGAACATCATGTCCAAAGGAAAGAGGAAGGCTCCCTCCGACGGAAATAGTCAACCTTTCAAAAGGTAGAGAAATTCCAGGTATGAAGAATCAAATGTTTTTGATAAAAGAAATGAATTCATTCTTGTATCTGCCCTCTCTGTTGCATCCCCATCTGACATTATGGATGTCTGGTTGATAAATAGTTGTGCCTCAAGGCACATCACTGGGTTCAGGGAAGCACTCTCTGAAATGGTTGAGAAGGATACTAATCTGGAAATTTTCCTTGGAGATAATGCCACATATCCCGTGAAAGGGACAGGGACTGTGACCTTCCACTTGTCTCAAGTTCAAGTCCTCTGCTTGTAGGATGTACTATATGTACCTAATTTAAAGAATAACCTTGTGTCTATATCGGCCATGGAAGGAAAATTTTTCAATGTGGCATTCACTGATGGAAAGGTGCATGTGTGGAAGAAGAGTTTCAAGGAAGCTATCACGATTGGGTTTGAAGTTGATACACTCTACCAGGTTGGAGGAAGTCCAATAGGAGAAATGACATGTGATACTATCTAAAAGACTGAACTATGGCACCAGAGGTTTGGACACCTTCACTACAAAGCCCTTCCTGAAATAAGGAAGGTGGTGATGGGGATGCCCGAGTTCTAAAATAATCATGAATGTGTATGTTAGGGTTGTATTGAACGAAAGCGTACAAGAGGATCTTTCCCCTCGAGAGTCACAATGACATCTGATGTCTTACAATTATTACATTCTAATCTGTCTGGTATGCTACCCATGACGTCCTTGGGAGAATGATTTTATTATATGATGTTCATAGATGGCTTCTCTCGCAAAACTTGGATATACTTATTGAAGAATAAGGATGAGAATTTCATGTGGTTCTGTACCTTCGAAGCCTTGGTGGAAAATCTGACAGGGAAGAAGGTCAAGCTATTGAGGACCGATAATGGCACTGAATATGAGATGAACGAGTTCAAGAACTTTTGCAAAGAAGTTGGCATTAAGAGGGAGACCACAATTGTCTACACTCCTGAGCATAATGGTGTTGTTGAATGAAAGAATAGGACCATTGTGGAAGTTTCTCGTGCAATGCTATGTGACCAAGGTCTACTGAAGTTTCTGTGGGGTGAAGCTGCAAACAATGTTGTGTACATACAAAACCGATGCCCACATTCCACCTTGGAATCCAAAAATGCTGAAGAGGTTTTCACTGGTAAGAAACCTGATGTCTAACATTTTATAGTTTTTGGATGTCTTATTTATTTTCATGTGCCGAAAGAGAAGAGGAGCAATCTAGATTCTTCTGGGAAGAAGGGAATGTTTGTGGGCTACAACGAAACTTCGAAGGCCTATAGAGTCTATGTGCCTACTCAAAGGGAAGTGTAGATATGCCACAATGTCACTTTTGACGAAGATGCTTCCCTGAGAAAAGTAGTCAATCTTCTGGGATCTGAGGAAGACCATAGAGCAAGGCCTCGAAATCAAGAAGGATCGAAGGATGAGATGATGCCCGATGTTGAAGGACCTATGGACCTGATTGATCCAACTCCTTCACTGGGGAAGAGACTATCATGGCTCAGGGACACTCTCAAGGATGTCGAGGGACATATGGCCCCAAGGGGGACATTCCATGAAAGCAAGAAGCCGAGTAGATACCAAGGGTATCTAGCGGCCATGACTACTATTATATAATTTGAGCCTAGATATTTTGAGGAAACCATAAAGCATCAAGTCTGGAAGGATGCTATGGATGAAGAGTATGAGTTCATAATGAAGAATTATGTCTGGGATGTGGTTCCAAGACTGGAAGACAAAGAAATTGTCACCTCAAAATGGCTTGACAATATCAAGCATGGATCTGATGGAAGTGTTGAAAGTTCAAGGCAAGATTCGTTTCCCGTGGCTTCTCTCAAAAGGAAGGAATAGACTTTGATGACATATTTGCACCTATGGCCCGATATACCAACATTCGATCTATCATAACCCTTGCTGCTATGCAAGGATGGAGTCTTCATCAGATGGATGTGAAGACCACATTTCTGCATGGTGCGATAAAGGAAGAGGTGTATGTGGAGGAACCTCTGGGGTTCGAAGTCCAAGATCGGAACACCCATGTCTATAGGTTGAAGAAATCCCTTTATGGGTTGAAGCAAGAACTGAGAGCTTGGTACGAGAGGATAGATAGCTACCTAATGAAGTTGGGCTTCACTCATAGTAATGTTGATCTGAACCTTTACTTCAAGGTTGATAGAAAGAAGCCTCTCATTCTCGTGTTGTATGTGAACGACCTCTTCCTGACAAGTGCTGACCCTCTCATTTATCAGTGCAAGAGGGAGCTCGTTGCTGAGTTTGAGATGACGGACCTAGGATTGATGCACTATTTCCTAGGCCTGGAGGTCTAGCAGAGACCTAGCGAGATTTTCCTTTCTCAAGGAAAATACATTGTGAAGCTTCTGGAAAGATTTGGTATGGTGGAATGTGTGTCTGTGTCGACATCGATGGAGCTAAACATTAAGAAGTTGAGTGGCAGTGTTGCTGGGCCCGTGTCAGCAAATCCTACTAAGTATTTTCAACTCGTAGGGGCTCTGATGTTCTTAGTGAACACCCGTCCTGATATATGTTTTTCAGTGAACACTTTGAGTCAATAGATGGTTCAGACTCATCACACTCACTGGGTTGGTGCCAAGAATCTTCTGAGATATCTTCGGGGCACGATAAACCATGGGTTGAGATACACTACCGTGACTGTAACACTCCTTGGATATATTGCTATTGATTGGGCTTGCAGTGTGGTGAATTGTAAAAGCACATCGGGATGTTGCTTCTCACTTGGATCTGCTTCAATATCATGGATGAGATGAAAGAAGAATTTGGTGGCTTTGAGCACCATGGAGGCCGAATACATTGCAGCAAGTATGGCCTGTTGTGAAGCAGTTTGGTTGCGAAAGCCCTTCAGTGAGTAGTTCAGGCATGTGCTAGATACCACCGTGATACTCTGTGATAACTAGAGTGGGATTCTCTGGTCCAAGAATCCCGTGTTCCATGATCGATCCAAGCGTATTGATATCAGGTACCATTTTATCCAGGATATGGTACAGGCTTGATCATATAGGAACCGATGAGAAAGTAGCGTATATTCTCACAAAGCCCCTGGGGAAGGTAAATTTCCTAACCTTTCGTGAGAGTCTTGGTATCATGGAACGACCCTATGATGAGGGTCCTGTTGGACGATGAGCTCTAGGAGCTCTGGGGGGGCTTTGGGGATAGCTTCTCGGAGCTATAAGCAACCACAGGGCTAGTCTTACTAAATCTTGTTGGTGTGCTTCTACCCCACCATTGTCCTCTGATTATCTATGCCCCGTATATATCCTACACATTGAGTTCAGGGCTCATGGGAGGTACCTCTCATTTGGAAAATGGAGTGGGAAAATCTAGAGACTAGTAGCAAAGACTGATGGACACATAAGAGATTGCTGCACTCTCTATCTAGGATGGCACGGTCCAGCCACTTGATCTGGGATCAAGTCTAGTGAGGTTTCGGACCTCCTACTGACTTCGGGTCAGATAAACCAACTTTGAGTTTGTATGTCCTATAGAGGTTCAGACCTCTAGGTTGAATCTGTCATCCGTGAATGATGTCTTTGTGACTGACCCACTTATATTCTGAAATAAAGAGGCTAGCAAGGAAAGTTACGATAGGATGACGCACGATGTTTGGATTGCACAGGTGGATGGAGTTCTCCCTATTTGAGAGGGAGTGTTAATTTGGACAAGTATGTCTAAAATCGATGTTCCGATGCTTAGACAAAGATACCAATATTTTTATTACGTTCCTCTTTTAGAGAGGTGCAAGATCGATCTAAAGATCATCTTGATCATATGAGGAAAACATTTATTTTGAATTTATTTTCAATCTATTCAAAATATGTGTAGGTCGGCCTTAAGGTTTTACACCCCCAAAAAATGTGTCACACACCCTCAGTGATGGATATAAAGAAGGTCAACGTTGAAGGAAATTTCACTCATCTCATCATCACACATTCTCTCTCCTCTTTTGATTGGTTCGAGCTACTTGGAGGCAATTTTTTATTCACATGTAGGAGAAGGATGCTAATTTTTCTACTGTAGCTAGGGCTTCCACGATAGGTTTGAACAGTGTTGACTTTGGTCAACGCATAGTCAAATGGAGCTGAAATTTGGCATGAACTTTGATTTCTTTAGTCTGTACTATTTGGCACAAGAACCAAGGTCAAATGTTGACCATTGACCATGTTGTGTTGACTTTGAATTGATGTTGTTCTGAATTGACTTTCTTGACATCGTTGACTTTATGGAAAACATTGACTATTTGAGCTATGTTGACTTTGGTTGACTTGGATTGTTTGATGAGGGTGATGTGACACATACTGGGTTGGCTGACTAATAAGATTTTGCTGGTTGAAGCATCCTATTGATCACCTTAACGCACCAACACACATATATATATATATATTTCTGGCTTGTCTTCTATTGATCTACTGGTATGTTCTATCAACGTTTTACTCTATTGTTTATGTGATTGCTGACTGAAATTGAAGAGAAAGTAAAGTTGCATCAAGCATAGAACATCTAGATAAATTTGTAATTTTTTTGTTGTAGGACGATCTACCACCTCTCTCTTTTGGGATTTTTGTTTGAGGAATATGTATTAGAAAGCCAAAATCATGTGGTTACTTTCCTTTGGAGTTGCTAAATCTTAGATTAATGTTATTTTCAATACTATGTTCTTTGCATACTTAGGGATTAAATCAAAGCCTTATTTAAGATTTCATGAATGTAGGTCATGTGCATGCAAAATTTTATATTGTTTTTTTATGAAAATAAAATTCAACTCATCCTTTTTACTTAGTTTCATAAAAATCAACTCATCCTTTCCTGTTTAGTTCATTTTGATGCAATTTAGTTATTAGTCTAGCATTCTTTTCAAGTTGCAAAAAGGGTTATTTGTCGAGTGTGCAGGTACTACTAGTGGTTTACAGAGTTTGAATATCCATCCTTCATTTCTCCTAGCATCATCATCCTCTTTCTCCTCACCTCACAACACCCTCAAAAATTTTCCACCGAAAGTACACTTCTAGGTCATTGTAGGATATTGTGTTAATTTTCTTTTGTGTAAGATAGGCCTATGAGAGGTGCTAATATTGGAAAAATATTCATAAAATATTCATATATCTTCATCTACCCTTTCCCACCTTTATATCACCTTTTAAACCCTTATAATAATCATGGATCCAATATTGTAGAAAAACAGGGATTTCCTCTAGCATCCTGTAACAATCGTGTAGCAATCCTATAACATCCTATAGAATTGTGTAAAATTGACAAACAATTATCCAAAATATTTACTCTTTCCTCTTAGCCTTTAATAATGTCCCATATGATGTTAAACCATGACTTAGGAGGACCAAAAACCACTCAAGGCCTCCCTTTCCTTCACTACAACACAATTATGTAATTAGGGTTAGACGACAGATTTCTCAATTTGAATTATAATGATGACTTTATTTATTGTCTCATAAAATGCATAATGAACTTTTTCACTAAAGATAAATATCTTTGAACACAATTATTAAAGGTTAGCTATGTTTCTTTTAATTTTTTTTTTTTTTAATGTTTCAATTACAAGCATTGTTATTACATAGGTTAGTTTCCTTTTCTATGCAAATTTTCACATTCTACAATTAGACTAATGTTTATATTCCTACAAGTAGCATAGAATTTACACTCTACAAGTAGATTAATGTTTCCATTTTTGCAGGTAATATATCCTTTTCCTTCCAGCAATTAGGGTTAGCATTTACATTTGTATACGTAGCATCTTCATTCCTTTTTCAAGTAGAATAATATTTCCATTCTACAATTAGAATAGAACTCTCTTTTTATGCAATTTCCTTCCTTTATTCAGCTAATAAAGTGGTCTTTCTATGTCTTTGTCTGGTCCATTTCTTGAACTTGGAATGAGTAGAAGTTAACCTACTATGCATATATCATTGTCACCTCTTAAGTTTGTATGAAACTTGGGTTGATAATTAAAGTTGGTAGCCTTTGGAGTTGCAATGCTCTTGTTGCAATATTGAGGCTCATCACTTTTTGACACCATTGTTGGGGAGGTGTCCATGTAGGTGTTGGTTGTACTTAGAAGTTACCTTCATTTTTTACCTTTCTGCTATTTTCAACAACATTGTTTTATTTGAACAAAATTAAAAAAAAAAGAGAAAAAAAACAAAAAAGAAAACAAAAAATATATGATGCCTCATAGGAGTAAGATAATCAAGGGAAATTTCTACCAAAAACACCTACCCCTTCAAGTATTCAACAATCACTTTTATTCTTTTACTATGATTTTCCCTATCTAACAATAGTGGAGTTAGAGAATCATTTAGATGAGCAACTTGAAATATTTGAAGAACCCTGCATGGTGGAGGAAGGACCTATGTCACCTATGCATAACATGGCTGAGAATAGGAAAATTGATCTCTTCCCTATCTGAAAAACCAATGTGGAGGCCATGATGAAGAATATTAGCCCCACTATTATTCCACACTTCCATGGCCAAGCCTCCGAGGACCCTGACACATTCATGTTTGAGTTTTCTATATTTTGTAGGACCTTTGATTATATTTCTAAGAACATGAGTTGAAATTGTTTCCCTTGACCCTCTAGGATGTAGCCTTGTGCTGGTTTATTAGCCCTCGGTGGTAACATCACTACCCAGGCACAAATGTGACAAGTATTTAATGAGAAGAAAAGGTATTGTTTTAGGTCTAAGGATGCAAATTAAGATATCGTTAGGATGAACCTAGGGCCATATGAGTCGTTACAAGATTATGAGGAAAGGTTCCAACTTAACTATAGAAGGGCTAAGTGTACCCTTGAACCTAAATCACTCAGTTTTTTACTCCTCTGATGGATTAGGGAGGATTAATGAAAATCCTCAGTATGTTGTTTGGTGGAGATATCTATCAGTTGAACTATGATGACATCAAGACAATGTTCAAGAATAATTTTAGGGCTGCAAATAAGAGAGGTAGCTCGAGTGAAGGCCTGGTCAACTCTTCTCCCTCCACCTCAACTACTAAACAAGAGATAGGGTGTATGATAGAAGACTTTGAGAATGATATGTTGAAATTTTTTTCCTTGTATATGAATACTATGTATATTAAGAGGAAGCAGGAGGAATAAGGAAGGACAATAGCTATATTTTTCCCTAGATGCACCAAAAGTGACCCCAGAAATGAGTGTCCACTGAACACCATACAGGTCTTCTTTGTTTGTGAGGAGAACCATGTAGTAGATAAATGTCCCTATCTGCTAGGCCTTAAGGCTATATGCTAAGGGGTAGAGAATGGCTTGGAGTAGCTTTGCTTCATCAACCAAAGGAGGCCATAACGCCCTCAACCATCACAATAAGGCATGCAGATTGCACAATATCCTTCTTACAATCCAAATCCAAATGCACGCTTCCAACCTTGGTATCTTCCAGCTCACCCATCATGGTCCATGCATGCTCCTTGGCCCTATACTCCTCAGTACCCTCCTTAACATGTCAATCCACTTTTTTACCATTATCAATCTCAGCCTCCTCAATGGGGAAACCCTTCACAAGGATGGAGGGCTCAGGAAGCTCAACCTCCTTCCTTAATGAGTCCTCCTCCATCTCAACCAAAATTACCCTAAAATACCCCCTAAAGAAACCTCATATTCCTTCCCAACCTAATTTGAACCAGAAAAATAGGCAGACATAGCATGTTTACAGTGGTGAAACATTTAATCTTGATTATTTTGTGGAAGTCCAAGATATCAACATTCGGTTTGGGAATTTAATTCCATATGTTCACCCACCTTCTCCACCTAAAAATATTGAAGAAGAGAAAGAAGACAATATCCCTCAATCCAATATACCTCCCTATCCTGAAAGGTTGTTCTAAACTGAACAAAACACCCTATAAGAGGTTTAACTTTTGGAAGAATTGAATAATTTGTGTGTTAAGATACCCCTTCTCTAGGGCATCAAATATGTCCCCATTTAGGACAATATCATGAGGGAACAATGTTTCAAATAGCTTGGGATAGTAAAAAAATATGTCCCCACTATCATTGTTGTTGGGAAGTTGTCTAATCTAATGTTAGGGAGAGTATCTTTTGAAAGTAATTGGATCCTAGTAGCCTAGTAGTGTATGTGCACATTAACAATATTGTAGTCCCCAACACATTGATTGACCTTGGGGCTGCAATAAATTTCATGACCAAGGAAACCATGTGGAAGCTCAATCTCGAAGGAGCCTTGAGGAAGAAAACTACAATGTTGTAGTTGGAAGATGTATCTACAAAATACCATGAGGGAGTTATTGGGGATGTGATGGCCTTTATTGACTCCTAGGAATATCCCATATATTTCCTTGTCCTCCAACTCAAAAAAAAGCTTAATGGGCACCCTCTCATCCTAGGGAGACCTTGATTAGAAACTACTAATGCATACATTAGTTGTAGGGCTGGGAACATGAACACTAAGAATGGGTATCTATCAAAGAATATTGCATTATATCCCCCTACTCAACCCTCCGTTGATCATGATTTACCCTTATGGGTAGAGGAAGAGGAAGAAGAAGAAATTTATCAATCATCCCTCTATCTAGTCCATATATTATAGATTTCTATAGGGAGTAAGCAACTAGATGAGGATGACCTTATTGATCACTTCATGCAAAATTAGCCTCCTACTCCCATGCTAATTGATGAGCTAGTGCAAGAATACTTAGATAAACCTGAGAAAAATACATGGACTAAATTGTGGTCTATTGACTCTAACCTAGATCATGCCAATATTTTAAAAATTATCCTATCCAAAACTCTAAAAATCAACCCTTCCCTCTCAGCTGAGAAAGAAGAGAAATTATGCATTGAGCTAAGGCAACATATTGATGCCTTTTCTTAGGACTATAAGGAAATTAAATGGGTGCATCCCTCAATTTGTACTCATCATATCTACATCAAGGAGGTATTGAAACCTATGCATCAACCCTAGAGAAGGATGAATCTTTCCATTAAGGATATTGTAAAAGAGGAACTGCAAAATTTGATGGATGCAGGGTTCATTTATCCCATTTCAGATAGTGAGTGTGTGTCCCCTCCTGTCATAGCACCCAACAAGAATGAGATGTGCAGGATGTGTGTTGACTATAGGGAACTCAAAAAAGCTTCTAAGAAAGACCATTTATCTTTTCCTTTCATTTATCAAGTCCTAGATGACCTTATAGGTAACAATTTATTTTCGTTCCTAGATGGATTTAGTGGATAAAATCAAATCTAGATAAACCATGAGTATCATGACAAGACAGCCTTTATATGCCCATGGGGGACTTTTTCCTATAGATTCCTCCCATTTGGTTTGTGAAATGCCCCTGCTACCTTCCATAGGGCAGTCTTGAGTATCTTTGTTGATCTCATACATGACACTATTAAAATATACATGGATGATTTCACCCCTTATACAAATGATTTCGAGGGATATATTTCCAATATATGTAAGGTCTTAAATAGATTATTTGAAATGAATCTTTCACTCAGTCCCAAAAATTTTGAATTGTTGATGAATGTGGGGATTTTCCTACGTCACTTCCTTTCTAAGGAAGGGATCCAGGTTAACCCCACCAGGTTTTCCATTATGAAAAATTTCCCTATCCCACAAAATCAAAGGGATGTAGGAAGTTTTTTTGGGCTAGCTGGGTATTATAGAAGATTAATTAGGGACTTTGGAAAGTTTCCTTCACCTTTCTTTGGATTTTTAGCTAAACATTAATAATTTTTTTGGATATATAGATGTAAATATGCATTTGAAGAACTGAAATATAAGTTTACCACTACACAAATTCTTAGAGGTCCCAATTGGGAATTGCATTTCTACAGCCAAACAGATGCATCAGAAAAAGCTATTGGAGCAGCTCTAGGAGAAGTGGATGACTAATTTATCGGTGCCATATATTTCATCAGTAATAGCCTCTCCAAATATTAACTTAATTATATAGTTACTGAAAATAAACTTTTAGTTGTGGTGCACTATTTGAATAATTTTAGGAATTATATCTACTATACGAAATTTTAATCTATGAATAAATCAAATTCCCTGAGTGTTGTGTTTATCACTTAGAACAATAGGTGAAATATAACTACTATTTTCTCTAAAATAAGCATATATAAAAATATTAAAAAGAGCATACTTGTGATTATTTTCTCTCTCCTTCTCCTTCTACTGCTATTTTTGTCACTCTCAATTCAACTCAAGTCACTAGATCGATTTATGTAAACACAAATGGAGAACACCAAAAAACATACAATATACAAATATCTACTTATCTTACTCAAATCAAAATGATTAGATCTGAAATACCTACATCATTCAATAATAAATTGCACAATAAATATAGACATATGTATGGGAAAATGAACAAATGTTTATTAAAGAGTACGAGGATAAGATTACAACCAATGGATTTATTTGTCGTCAACTTGCTCTAACTTCATTCTAGCCTCATCAAATCTAGGATCATCTAAGTATCATATCAATACTTTCACTCTCTTATCAAATGAGAATCCAACAACATAACTTTGCACAAAATTATTCCTCCCTAACACTAGGATGATTGCTCAATTTATAGGGGAACTGATGGTAGTTTCTCAATTAATGACTTTCTAATAATAGGAAAGACATGTTTCCAAGTTCAAAGGTGTCATATGGACACTTGGATTCGAGGTATGACACCTATGGACTCTTCTAGAAGGCACTGGCCATGTGGAGATTCCCAGAACAATGAGAATTCTACTCCCAGGTGATCAACACACTCTTGAGTGTCAAGAAGTGCACTGAACTACACCTTTGTGTTACACCATTTTTTGGTCATCTAACCTATTATTATTAGATGAACCCAAGTACACCATGTAAGACCAATTTTACCCTAAGTAAAATTGCTTTCACTATGTGAAATAACTTGGTAAAACACCTTTATTAAGTTGTTTATGGCCTAAACAGGAAACCCCAAAAGGAAATAATAAACCAATCTATATTTGTTTATATTTCCTGGTCATATTTAACCCAAAACAAGGAAATAAATTAAATAAATCCTTATTTATTTGATTATTTCCTAGGAATATGTTATTTAAATCCTTATTTAAATAATATTCCTAGTTAAATTTGACTAAATCATTTATAAATAATTAAATAAATAATTATTTATTTAATTATATTTCCACCATTTCCTTAAAATAATAAATAAATCATTTATTTATTTATTATTTATAAATAAAGGAATTGACCCAAGTCAAAAATCCTTTTCCCTCCAACAAATATAATAAAATATTCCTAAAGGGTGGTTCTAGAATTTGATTAATAATATTTTATTCATGCACCAAGTTCTAGACTGCCCTAATATTTTGTTATAAATAGAAGGGTTTTCCCCATTCGTGAGTCACCTTTCATTGCATTAGATCACTCTAGATCTATACTTTTGGTCACATTCTCCACTTTTTTCTTGTGAGCTCCCTTTGAGTTCTATGTTTGTCTGGGTTTTCTACACCAAAAAGAGAGAGAAATTTTAGATCTGAAATGCTGAGGACTTTCAAGAACCCATCCCATTGAGGAGAATCGGAAACGCCTTTCTCATTTTCCTCTCAGGTGCCCCCTTTTGATATAAAAAATTCTTTCAAATACATCGTTCTTGTCTTGTCTATTGGATGCATGGAGTGACATTTTATTTTCACTGCTTAATGTCTTTTATGCTTAGATCTGGATTTGTGCAGCTTTATTTGGATCACATAACTACAGATTTAAAGATATTGGTAGCCATAATCGATGTTAGGGCTATTTTTTATGCATAGCTAAAGTGGTATTTTTCCGACAAAATATTCATACTAATAATTGGCGACTCCACACGTGTTTTCTTTTGCGACCGCTGTCGTTTTATATATTCCTGCATATCCAGCTATTTCAGACCCTAGGGTTTCTCTTTAGTTTTCTATTTTTCCTATTTTTATGGTTCTTTTCACCTCTAAAACCCTCAAACATTAAAATTTTTAACTTCTGTGTGTTCCTGACCCTATTGCGCAGGTGACAGACATCAGCCGCAGCTGAGACGACAACGTTTTCTGAAATCTGCCGCTGAGAGACCTGGATCTGCTGGTCGCACTTATTGGCCCAAAAACTGCGACCTGGACTGGAGGGTGCACTTTTCTGCCCCAAACCGGCGACCTGGACTGAAAACAGGTCAGAACGTGTGACCTGCACTTTTTTCTGCAATTTTCCAGCAACTTTTCTGGGTTTTCCTGAAACTTTTGTCAGGGTTTTCCAGCCTCCGTCTCTACCCATTTAGACCTGTTTATGATCTGTTTCACTCAAATAAGTGGGAATCTTGCCCCCTAGGGCTTTGGTACCCTCCACTTTTTGTGGGAGAGTTCTAGCTGTTTCAGACATCTGCATTTTCAGAGTTTCAACCTTCTTCTTTTTAGATCTGATACCTCCTTTTCAGATTCCGCTCGATCATCTCTTCTCCCTTTCAAATAACCTCATATAGTTTTGTTTGGGTTCACCTCCAGGGCCACCTCCTTATCCCTTCTACCTCTAGCTGATTCTTACCTTTGTAGAAGCAACCTTGCCTCTGCCTCTTTGTTGTTTTTTGCACCTCTTTTCAGCAGATTTCTCCTTTAGATCGCTGTCCCTCCCGACCTTAGATCTATTGGCCTCCTTTCAACGTGTTTTGATTATATTTTTCCCTCTTCTAGAATAGTTTTGAGAGACCCGCCTTCTTGGGTTAGATTGATGCATTGTTAGCTATTAATTTTATGTTATTTCAGTCTTATTTACTGTTCTCTGCATATTTATTTTTAGTTACACATCACACTTTTTCTTTTACTCTCAAAATGTTTGGGTTTAAAAAATGAAAATTAACACATGCCACACAGCGACCCTAAGTGAAGAAGAGCCTGGTTACACTCCACCGGAAAATACTTTAAAATCAATTAACTACCGCACCCTCTTTTGCCCTTGTTTCGACATTGACCTCACTTGATTTTGCATCTCCTGCTGCCCTTGTCGTTTTTCTTCTTCACACGTCATCATTGCACCTCAAGGCGTTTATCAGGAGACTTCGTATGGCCTTCACCCTCGGTTTCTGGTTGGTCGACTTCCTCCTTCCCATCGTCATTGAGTAGAGTCCTCCCCCGAGTCCCAAACTCCAACTCTTCTTTTTTATTGTTCAGAGTTCTCCCCCTACTCTGGTTCTCCTTTGTTACCTTCACCTTGTCTAGTTCGTAGGCCTAGCCTTCCTTAACAACCCCTAGTTCTACTCAAGTTATGGGTCATTTCTAGTGGAACCACTATGGGAACTACCTCGACTATCCCTTTGCTCCCTGTATGGCCGGTCTCGGTCTCCCGATTTCAATCGGTTGATCAATGAGTCCTATCCGCCATGCATGTGGTTGGCTCCGCTATGCGCAACCAAGCTCCCTCCGAGGCATTCCCAAGTGTGATATGCACTTGCTAGTGAGAGACCTCTCCAACCATATCTCGATCTTTCCATATCGTGGTGTTCATCAGATTCCATTACTGATGACTCCCATCCGTCTTTAGATTGTTCCAACGCTTCGCTTACCAGCGAAGCTTCTAAATGGTATGTTGATTAGGCCGCCTCTTCCCACTACCACCCTATGTGACCATTTCCCTAAGCCTTTTTTATCTTATTTCAGTCCTCACTCAGAAATGACACTGCAGTACAGGAACTCTGTAACTTCTTTCCGTCAATCCTCTTCGACCTACCTTTCCGCTAATGTCCGAGAGTGGTGGAGAAGAAAGAGCCTATAGTCAAGAGCTCCCAACTTTGAATATTGGGTTTATATGGACTAGTTCCTTCGATCCCTCTTACCTCCCATCAGAGAAAATATGTTGCATCCCAGTTCCTCAAACCGAAGAAGCCGCCCTCCAAACAACCTTGAAACTATGACCTTATCTGTGCTCGGTCTAGTTATGTTTCTACCGTCCTTCCCGACCTCCCCAAGCCGGTGGGCGCTAATGCCCTAGGGGCATCTCACTCTGTCGACGGTATCATTGGAGCTCTTTCACATACCTCTACTCAACCTCTTATGGGCTATTTTTTCCCTCTAGGAGGGGCGACACCTCCGACCTTTTCCCCCTCGAGGTAGCATGTATCTGAGATATGGGATGCCTCACTCCTTTTTCCCACACTCTTTCTTACATCAAATTTTCCCATCCTAACCCTTATCCTTACCCATAACCCTAGTGATCCCGCGCTCCTCCCGCATTTTTGGACCTCTCTCACTCTCTTCGCCTCCTCCACCCCCACGCCGCACTCACTACCCCCTGCTAGAGGCAAGTATTTGCGCAGCAAAGACGCGACTAATTCTCTTCCTTCTCAAAGAAAGAGAGAGGAAATCAATCTACCTTTGGTAATCATGGATCCAATCCTTCCAATGTCACGATTCTAACACTTCCAACCAGCTCACGGGGTTCTCGACACTTGCCGAGGACGGGTCGCTTCGCGCAATAAGCCACTGGTATTCGTGTTGCGGTGTTTATGGTCATTACATGCATGATTTTCCCCTATTACCAAAGATGTGCCGGATGTGGGAGTCTCGAGCCACCTTGCGCAGGGGACAAAATTCCTCCCCATCGTCCCTCCCAATGTGGCTACTTCTGCCCGTTGTGTTTACCGATCCTTTTCCTCAACAAGGATTTGTGGCTGTGCAAACTACCCCATGCCCCGGTGACTACTCAACCTTTTCCCCCTTCGGTTCCTTCCGATTACCATATTCTCACGTGGCCTCGACTAACCTCTCACCGTGCGACCTTAACCTTCAAACTTGGTCATTGAGTACTCCACGCCTCTACTGCTCTATCTCGTCCACGAGTCCCCATCTTCGGGTCCTAAATAGCCTCTATCGACACCCAATGGTCCCTTGCAAATCCCTCGCGCCCAAAGATGAGGGTTCATACCTAACATTCCCTAAGGGCCCATTACGTCTAGAAATCATGTACCTCTGAGTCGGGCTGCCCATTCATATAGCATAGTAGATGATCCGGCACAATCTCCTATTGCCATTTCAACACTAGAACTCCTCAGTCGTGTCCTTCTCAGCAAAAAGAAGGCTCTCACTTTATCTTCCACTGGGTTTTGTAGATCTCTGCTGATGACCAATTGATTGTTTTTGATGCTCGTTAGTCATACCATCCCCCCTTCCACACGTTCCGATTGCTTTCGAAAATCCCGTCGAGATCCGAAATGCCAACGTCAGCGATGTATTATTGATGAAGGGGCATCTACCCTGTGTTATTTACGGGTCTGCGTTTGGAAAAAACATGGATCTTCTGAGCACGGCCCCTTCCACAATCACCATTCGTGCGTGGGATGGCCATGCCTCCCCAACCCATTAGCTTATTCACATGATTGTCCTATCACCCTTGCGGGCAAGACCGTTTGTGTGGACGTTGAAGTTATCGACGCCCCTCTTGAGCTATAACATTCTTTTTTTGGGGCATATCTACACCTATGCCATATCTTTCGTCCCATCCACAATCCACCGCAAGATGTTTTTCCCTCATAATGGAAAGATTGTCACCATCGACTAGTTGACATATCATGAACCAAAACCTCGAACCTCCCTTGAGTCCACCATCTCTCGCTGTCACCAATAAGAAAAACTTGCTGATTCTTTGACTACATTTCCCACAGCGTCTACTGAGACTCCTCCTTGCTTGGAACCTTCACGGGTCCTCCCTCTCCTCCTATCTCACGATCCTAGCTTAGCGAATGTTTGCATGATGCACTCATCTCGAGCTGACCGTTCCACAACACTGCTTTCGCTAGTCATCAACCTCAATCTCGCTCGCCACAAGCTGCTCCTAGCCCTTACGCCTCGACTAACCAAGCCTCTTCCATCCGGACCTTCCAATCCACCTAGCACCTGCAGAACACTCCCTACCCTCTTGAGTCGGTTCCCCGTGTCTCCACCATATGGGAGCCGTCCCTCCACAGCCATTACTCCCGGCCGAGCCGAGATACCTTTCCTTTCTCCCCCTCCCGCAGTCTATCTCGATTCCCCATCATGGCCACCCTTTCCTCCCTAATTTGACCCCGGGGAACACAGGGTATGGTATCTTACTCCTCTAGCCGAGACCCCACCCGGCCACCCCAAACCATACCTTGTTGTGACACTATTTCAACCGATTCCCTTACGCTCCTTCCATCCAGCTACGGTGCCCCTAGCCCCTCTACGCAAGAATCCATCCTCATGCCGTGAGCAACTATGGGAAAAGAAAAGAAAAGCTCACAAGGGGGCATCCAAATACAAGGCCATCGCACCCAGCCTACCCCTCCTCCACCCGCCAAGCCTTATGTCTTGTGTGATGGTGTTGTTCATGCCACCCATAATTGTCTCGAGTTGCCCCCGTATCCAACCCATGGGTTGAGGTCGCGTTCCCTGAATATACGGTCCCCGAAACCTGCATGTCTTCTTCCTCGTTCGTAGCCAAGAACACAAAGACTCTTCGCACCAACAAACCCCGTGCTACGTGTGGTGTCCATGGCCATTATTTTCACCATTTTCCTCACCTCATGCATTACCCAGAGGCCTCCTTAGAGGTCATTCGTGAGTCGCGAGGTTGAACAAAATCAATCTGCCTCTCCCATCCTTGCTCAGTATGCATCAGGGCCTACTCGAGGGGATCATGCACTGTTGACATTCTCCCCCTGATGTTGAGATGTCGAAACCCACCGCCCCCTCCTATACCTATACATCATCCGCACGACCCTCGGGTACATTACGCTTCCGAATCCACTCCATCTATTTTTCTTAATTCCCCTTCAACAACATTCTTGGGCTCTACATGCTTTGACCATATTTTTACTTGTTCTTCCTCTCGTCATCCCCCATGTCAATCTGTATGTGCACCTTTCTTCCCATGTTGATGATTTAGGTAGCTTTCTAGCGAGTGTCATGTGGTTTCCTCAACCTTTCCACTTTCCTCCCATAACTAGGATGATACCATGCAGCGTATCTATGATGTCCTTACGCGGCATGAGCTCACGCTTTTCCTCCCATAGTTCTCATTCATCACCCCTCTAGTCGATCTATGAGTCCTAGCCATCCCTACCTAGAATACTCCCTCCCATAGTTGTCGTTTGATGCTCTACTCCTATCCTCACGTTGCCATCACTATTCTCTCTTCCTCCCATTTTCTTGTCTTGTGACACTATTCCACCAGGACCTCTCGATCCACACATTATATTGTCTATGCCAATGGGGCAAGTCAGCTATTCATCGAAAATCTCACTCGGCCGCATGGGCCATCTTTACCCCCTTGCATACCCTCATTCTTTCGAATGGGGGTCTCAATTGATAATGCCACCAATAATCAAGCCGAATATGATGCAGTATGTGATCTCTTAGCCGATGCCCCTCTCATCGCATCCTCCCATCCGCACGTGCGATTTAGATTTGCACCCTTCTTCTGTCTTACAAAATCAATGGTGTCTATCGTGTGCATAACCCTATCCCTGTTTAGACAATATTTACAAGTGAAACTTTTGATACGTGACTTTAGATTCATTACTTTCAACCATGTGTACCTAGAAGTCAAAATCACTACGTAGATAGAATTGCAAATCATGTTCTAGATCGGCATTTATCACACACAAGAAAATAACATTTCAAACCCATCAACACAATGCATATACATAATATATATCATATAACATTTTTTTAGAGTCCATCTACTTCCGAAACATATGATCACGCCTAGGGCAGCATGCCACAAAACAAAAATCAAAAAGCTCGGAGGGCACCACTCTACCCTTACATACACACATGGCGGGGCACCACTCCGCCCTACATCTAATCACTCCCTGCGGAGGATCCCAAGCCAATGGCTCCGATCCCACAACTCGTATATCACGCACTGGGCCAGACCAAAGCCATCACCATGCATCACATGATACGTCGCCATTCAGAGGGTAGCCCAATACATAACTCTATGTCTTTCGGTCCTCTAAATCCTACCAACCGCTTTCGACACACACCAATCGAAGCAACCCCTCACATCTATGATGAATTTCCTCCAAAAGAGTGGCCATATCCCTCTATTTTTTCGATGTCCTCGATCCACTAGCACTTTGAGTACTGGCCGCCGTGTGTCGTCCCATATATCCGGCCGGTTCGGGAGCTATATCTCGCATTCCAAAAAGTATAAATATTAGTACCATAAACACTATTCACAAACTTTAACATGCACATAATAGATTGAGTTACTTGTCACTTACCATCGATCCCCCATATTCGACCAGCTGAAGCCGCATGTTCAGATCTCCCAAATAACTCATCCCACTATAGGGATAGTGCCGTCTATGTACTGAATGGAGATCCGATCCCAATGGGCGAAGAACTCTGGTCAGAACACCCGTCCACGACTACCCCCTCCCCCCTCCTCTACACGGTATTCATCCCCACCAGGTGCATCCCGGGTTCTCTCGGACTCCCCATGAGGGTAGGTTGTACACAAGGTCACAAGGTCGGGATCTTCTCGAAAAAAGAAGGAGCACAATGCAGTCCCATAAGCACAATCATGGTTCACTTGCTTTCGCTTACACAGCGGCTAGTTGCCGTTTCAACGACACCAACATCATCCGGGCCCACCCATAGTAGATCCCACTCAACACAGGTTCTATAATCATCATCTACCCTCCAAAGTGATGTGATGGAGCACCTAGCTTCCTAAGATCCGCAACACTTTTGTCGCCACGCACATGGTCTCCAACCTCTCTAGATCCCCAATCGATATCCGAGTCTCTTTGACTCGGACACTAGTCGAAATGTCGCTCTACTGAACTCCATGATCGTTATGCCCCCACGCGTAACACTTGGTTGTGTAATGTCCCCACCATCCCTAATGGTGGGAGACCCGATCAAGAAATACAAATCTTGGACTATCAAAGCTTCAATCCCGTGCCCCTACTGCACTATAAAAAACCTCATCGGTCCAGCGATCTCAATAGTCGACAATCCGAGCCACCGAGGCTCTGAGCCTCATCAAAGGGTTCTCCAAAAATTTCGTAGACCCCCAAACCCTGGCCAGCTGCGGACGGACGCACTGATCCACTTGGATTTCCGTCAGTAATGTACTAGGTCTCTCTCTCTCCACTGATCGTCCGTCATGTCCTATATCTACACAAAACCATCATCTTTGTCGATCCTAGAGATAACTAAAACTACATTAAATTACACAAAAAATTGAATCTCGATTTCCCACAACGACACTAAACCCACCTCCATCCGGACAGTCACACTTTTGTGGCCAAATCACAGGACCGGAGTCGCACTTTAGCCTGAACCGACGCATCTAGGTCGCGCATGCTTTTTGCCCCAAAAGTGTGACCCGTACCGTAATGATGAGTGTAGGGAAATCGTATATTGAGAGTTTTGGATCCTAATCCCGAACTTTTAATCCATCAAAAACAAAGAGTACGGGATTAGGCCTCTTACACGTGGCTGATGAATCTCGATTCCAATGGTCGGTTTGTCGCCTACGATCACCGCAAGATTTAGGGCCTTCTCTCTCTCCACATTCACCTCGGCTATACAATGAAAATGAATGGTTTTGAGGGAAATGCCTTATTAGGAAGGAAAACCCCTGCTTTTCTTTCGCCCGCCGTGACAAACACGTAGCCGCTTTGACACACCGTCTGCATCTGCAGTTGGAAAGCTCTCATCGAGCACTCAAATAGATATATGTTATTTTTTTCATGTTTTCATACTTCACCAGGACAATTTTGTCCATGAAGGGTCGATTAACCTCTCTCTCCAAATCGAATTTCCTCACTTACAACACTCGTACTTGGGGCACCACTTTGCCTCGTTACTTGTCCTTGTTCGTGTTGATTTCTCGTCATGAGATACCCTATTGTACTCATGTTTTTATGGTCCCCCATTAGACCTTTACTGTGTGTGCATGACACCATTGAGTCACCCCTTGTTTAGGAGCGTGCGAGTTGAGTCATCATCGCCGAGCTCATGGAGTACTATCTCAAGTCCACTTTGTGATCTCGCTATGGTCCTCATCCTTCATTGCTTGGCCGCCTCTCTAGTGTTGCAAATTATGGCCTTCGGTACCATTGTCCCCTATCCCTCTTGATATTGTTTGCACTCATGCCAATCCATTCATGCCCTTTATGCTCTAACAAGGGTAGTCGTCCGCGCATCCACTTCTTAGTATCACCCATTTCATCATCATCATTAGTGTTCGTCTCGTTAGTCGCTCTACTATTTCCCTTGTGCCTTAGTTGGGGGATCCTTATTGCCTCACCTATGGAAGACCTCCTTCTATTGACATCAGCTCATTTACCTGAGAGCTACGTCTAGAGGGCGATGCTGTACCTTGGTTCGAGCTCCTTTCTGCATGATTGTGATCCGTATACTTGATAGTACAGTGATGCAACAACAACTATTGGTGATTCTCGGGTGTGTGTGAGATGTCTCAACCCTCATGAGGGGGTGGCCCTGCAGGTAGCCCCCCACATTCCCATATGAATTCTTCATTTTAGCCTTTGATGTAGCTCCTTACATTTGATGATGTCGGACTCAGCCGCTTGCAGTGCCTTTTCGATTTGCATGTATCGGGTCGGATTTTGCGAGGCCCTTCTACCGTGTATGGGGGCATTTGGGTTGTATTTGTATCTCATGTACTAAAATATTATTGTATAAGTCACTAGCTATTATTCTAGACACATCATGTATGTGGGATTCATCATTCTATTTTTACGCTCGTATTTCCACCGGCATAGCCTGCTTTATAGGTTCGGTTCCTTGTTTACTCGGACATACTATTCTTTTTGTACTTTGTCTCGGCGCAGCATAGAGTATGCCTCCCCCGCCACCTTTAGCACAACTACCACCTCATAAACTAGAGGCTTGTTGCACTTGTAAGTCTCGTCTCCTCAGGGTCTAGTCCTTTAGCACATTAGGCTACCTTACATTTCTCTCTGGGACTTCCCTCTTGATGTCTAGTGATTGAGTTCTTACAATGTACTTCGGTCATACGATTTGCTCCTAACACTCGTACACTGGGGGGAGATCTATTACACCATTTTTTGGTCATCTAACCTATTATTATTAGATGAACCCAAGTACACCATGTAAGACCAATTTTACCCTAAGTAAAATTGCTTTCACTATGTGAAATAACTTAGTAAAACACCTTTATTAAGTTGTTTATGGTCTAAATAGGAAATGCCAAAAGGAAATAATAAACAAATCTATATTTTTTTATATTTCCCGGGTCATATTTAACCCAAAACAAGGAAATCAATTAAATAAATCCTTATTTATTTGATTATTTCCTAGGAATAAGTTATTTAAATCCTTATTTAAATAATATTCCTAGTTAAATTTGACTAAATCATTTATAAATAATTAAATAAATCATTATTTATTTTAATTATATTTCCACAATTTCCTTAAAATAATAAATAAATCATTTATTTATTTATTATTTATAAACTAAAGGAATTTACCCAAGTCAAAAGAGCTCCTTTTCCCTCCAACAAATATAATAAAATATTCCTAAAAGGGTGGTTCTAGAATTTGATTAATAATATTTTATTCATGTACCAAGTTCTAGACCACCCTAATATTTTACGTTATAAATAGAAGGATTTTCCCCATTCATGAGTCACCTTTCATTGCATTAGATCACTCCCTAGATCTATACTTTTGGTCACATTCTCCATTTTTTTGCCTTGTGAGCTCCCTTTGAGTTCTATGTTTGTCCGGGTTTTCTACACCAACAAGAGAGAGAAATTTTAGATCCCGAAATGTCGAGGACTTTCTAAAGAACCCATCTGTTGAGGAGAATTGGAAATGCCTTTCTTTTTTTTCCTCTCGTGTGCCCCCCTTGTTAATATAAAAAAATTCTTTCAAATACATCGTTCTTGTGCTTGTTTATTGGATGCTGTGGAGTGACATTTTTATTTTCAACTCGCTTAATGTCTTTTATGCTTAGATTTGGATTTGTGTAGCTTTATTTGGATCACCTAACCGTTAAGTGATTTAAGATGTTGGCAGCCATAATCGAGTGTTAGGGCTATTTTTAATGCGTAGCTAAAGTGTTCTTTTTCCGACGAAAGATTCATACTAACACTTTGCATGGAGGATTTGTACGCTAAACGCAGCTTAATTCCCTTGCAAGTGAGTGTTGGTGAGTCGACTGGGTCATATAACATATACTTCAAACCTTTGAAATCTTATAATAGAAGCCATAAATGAAATGTATTCACTTAGAGGCATATAGAAACCGATATTAAGGGGATGATAGACCCTATACATTGGTAATGGGGATGATGTCTAGTTTGTATGATGTCTTGGGGGATGATGCCCAAATTGAACTATAAAATCTACCTCCCTAAAGCATGAAGTCAAAAATAATAATATTATTTGGATGAGATGCTTTACGATGTGATGAGAAGGAGCTAGACGGATGGTGACTACGTATCTAATCTTGCAATACATTACATCATGATATATTTCTCTGATCACGAATTGCTAAGGGACGCATTCCCATGCTCAACACTTCAAATATTTAATAACATGTACATAATTTAGAAAGTTGTCTACATTGGAATGTTGCACGATATAGACATGCCTATAGATATAGGCCCGTGTTTGGATGATGATATGTATGTAAAGTCATTATACATATGATGTGTACAACAATCCCGAAATTAGAACTTCGAGATGGATGAAACTCAGATCCAGAGGTCTTCTTATTTCGTTCACTCGATCATTCAGGGTATAAGTCTAACCATGAAAATATATGATTTGAAGTCAAAAAATGGAAGCCATCATCTAATTATTAGCCAATGATGTGAGTTTTTAACAAATGCGATAAAACCAAGCCATTGATGTTAATGGATCTCAAGGTATTGTAGATAAGAATTTGTAAAAGCGTGAATAGATGATTTGATGTCAAACGCCAAACAAAATATTTCGGTCAAAGTTGTCCGGGAGGCGAGAAACTTGTTGATGATGTAACAAGCCATAGAGATACTGGAATATGTTTCTAATTAAACTTCCTAGATGATGACTTCGATGTCGACAAGAAGCTTAAATTTATCAGCCAGAAACAAGGAGTAATGATTTCGCAGACTTTAAAAATGTGACTTGATATAGCATTGTTCGAGTGGATGAATATCATGAAAATGAAGGTTTGATGAGTATTGCAGAAGGATGAGGATTCACTTGGATGAATTCTCTTGAAAATATTGGTGACACCGAGATGATTTGGCATCATTGACCAAAAAGCTGAAGTTAAGGTATATGCACCATAGGTATGAATGAATTGTAAAGAAGATTACCCAACCCAATAGTCACAATGATGGAGTGAAAGTGTCATGTTCAAGAGTGACCTTTGCTACCATAAAGTGTTATGTTATTTTTCCCAAATTTTGAAAACCCGTGTCATTTGTTTACGAGTACCTATTTATTTTTTAACAAGCTTGAAGGTAAAATATTATTGATCTATAATTTAACCCTTTGAGCAAATCCACTTCGCTATTTAATAATTTAATGAGTCTAGCAATAAATGAAACTTGATTATTTCCATGATTGACAAGCCAATTGCTATTTTATGTTTTAATGATCCTAATGATAGCGATAGCCCAAAGTCCTTTTTCATATTTAGAGAGTTTTGAAAAAGAGGAAAAAGCAATAACTCCATGAGTCCCTTTTTCGTAAATTTGTTGCTTAGGTGCTGAAGAAAGTGTAAAATGATGCACAGAGAAAACCTCTTGGCCATGTTCGAGCTAAGGTTTTCTTTTTTTTGTAAATAATCTATCTCGCGTTTTGGAAAAGGGTTAAACTTATAAGTCTATGTCATTTCATTTACTTTCTGAGCTCGAAAAAGACAAGTTCTCAGACAATCTTCTCACATTATTTCGGAGTCCGAAAAGAGCTAAAAGAAGACTTAAGGGGGTTCCTTTTTCATAGTTATCAAATCTTGAAAAAAGAGATAAGAAGTCCGCCTCAATTAATTTTTCCTTTTTATCAAAGCTCGAAAAAATAAGGAAAAAAATTATGCTTTGTGGTCAAATCATTCTTGAATAAGTGTGCACGATCTAATCTCGTTGTATTAGTTGTAAAACATGTCCGTAAACCCATCAAATGGATTAAAATGCATCGTTTCATAGAAAAAATGAATAAAAACCATAGTCACAACATTAAATATGATTTTAATTAATCAAATTGACTAATTAAAAGAGTTTTTACAGCATTCATTTTCACCATTCCAAAGTTACCATTTGAAAATTAGGAGCTCTTAACAAGTTTTTCCTCAAAACTTCAGATCCTGGTTCATTGCAAATGCATTCGATGGGCGATTTTTCTTGCCGTTTGATCTAGGTTGGAGCTATTAACCTTCTGCTACTTTTTAGTATCATTTTAATTGCATTTAATGAGTCAATTTTTATAGTTTTTTATCCCCTTAGGGTAAAATTTACTATGCTTAGAGAAAATGCAAAGACTTTTTAATTTTAAAAGGTGCATTGGCTGATGCACTGAAATTAAAGGCCAAATTCACTACAATGCTCTATCCCTTGTCTTGGGGTGCATTGCGTCACAATTCTCATTTTTTTTCCTTTAACATGTAGCCCCAAATTTCCCAAGTTTTTTGCATGAAATGGATCCTAATGAATCTTATTGATTAGCAGTTGAATATGATGTAATATTCCAAAATTAGCTTATACTTAATGGTGGAATATTAATTTTTAATTTTTCCATTTAGATAGAAGAATAAGTGGGTAGGAGAACCATAAATATCTTAGTGGAATGAGAGTCCTATCATTAGCGCGCCACCGTGAAACCTTGTCACCCGTGGGTTTAAGTTTGCGGAGGAGCCACGCGGCGCCATGGCTGCACTTGGGGGTGGGGAGCTTTCTCCACCGTCTATTCAACTAAGGAAGCATTTCATAGTCGTATCATAGAAAAGGGAAGAGTTGTTTGCCCGATGTCTGAAATTCCTTCAGCACGGAGGTCTGAGATCACCATGCCGGAGGAAAAACCAATAAAAATTACGCACTTACCTTTAGGTGATAGAGGATTGGTTGGGTAATTTATGGGTCGTGGCCATCACTAAAACAAGCAGCGATTGGATTCAATGCGTGGAGGCCTTAGCTGAAAAACAATGTGATACGCTATGCGATTGGAAGAGCTATTTCATCTTGAATTCTACCAAAGAAGGTAGGGATCACAGTTTTCAAAAATGGTATATTTCATGGGAAATAAAGTGTATCTTAATAAATGGACCCCCGACTTTGACCCCTTAGTCGTGTCCCTAAGGGATGTCTTGGTAGACTCCCCCAACCTCTAGATCCATTCTTTGAGTTTTCATTCTTCTGAAGATTGAAATGGGCTAAGTAGATTCATTGACAAGGCGATAACAAGGGCCAATACACATGCGTGAAATATGTGTTGAAATCCCGACTTGGAAGCTAATTACTTTGAAGTAGTAAAACTACGAGTTGGAGAATAACACCATTATCAAAATCGGACCTACAGTATTGTCTTTCAAATGCGAGAACTGTCATGAACATGGACATTTCTAACAAAAATTTCCCAAAAGCTAGCAGGGGACAAGATTGAAGAAGGTTGGAAAGAGATTAAAAGAATGAGCTTTCCCAGGCCATCGAGAAGAAAAAATTCTAGGCCATTAGGGAAGCCCAGAATAAACAAAAGACTTAAAGCTCCAAAGAAAGAGGCTCCTCCTCAGGTGAAAAAGGTGGATGCACCATTGAGACAGAAGAACGGAAGACATGGAAAGTAGAAAAAACAAGTGTAGAAACAATCGACCTCAGCATATGAGATCGAGGAAATGAAGGTAACGAGAGCACATAGATCTGCCTTCGATTCTGGGGAAACGAGAAGAGACAGACTCTAAATCGGATAGATCACAAGTCACCCCCTATCAGTCGGCCGGGGCTCGAAAATCCAAGAAGAAACAAAGAGAGGAGAAAACATGCGGATGTACTCAAGGCTCGAGAAAACTCTCAAAGGAATGATGAACACGGATAGGGCGCAAGCATGGCACGGATCCAAGACAAACCTCCCAGCCGATGTTAATGAAAATACGTCTCTGGGAGCTGAGGTTGGGTAGCAAGGTAAGAAGAAGCCCTAAAGACATTGTGAAGATGTATTGGCCTGAAATCCTTCTCATCTAGGAGATGAAGTACAGGAGGATCTTCTTCTCCTCCAGCTAGAAAGCTTTGAGATAAAGGCACTTGGAAATTTGTCAATGCTAAGGGAGTGCCTCGGAGTGGGATTACTCAGCCACAGGACGACTAAAACATGATCGATTCATGAAGAATGTCACCCCCATGGCACTCACTCGCTTCTTCATAAAGAATGCGGCCATCAAGTAAGTATGTTTACGTCCATGCTCCGGTCTTACGGTTAAGAAAAAAATTTGTTTGGGACTCACTCCAATCTATCTTCTTTTGCCAAATCCAGGAAAACATTATTGACTAGGTGATCTAAATGTTACTCTAGTTGTAGAAAGAGAAAGGGAATTGTCTCCCTATCGTTAGGGATCTAGCTAGAGAATGGGTTGAAGACCTTATGTTGGGCTGGGATGCGGAGGGATAATAGAAACCCACGGAAATTCACAGTTATGAGGATGAGCTAACCATATTGTTGCTCGTTGGATAGATTCCTCGTCCAAACCTCTTTCTTAAACAAGAGGTCTAATGGCCACCTCTAAAATCTGTGAACTCCCGCTTCATCACTTAAGCCTAATGCCTTGAGCTCTCCCTAGATGGAAACCTTGGCCCCATTCCCTTTCAATTTAGTCCTGCAGCTGGATACGGCGGGGATGGTTTCCGGGGGAGGTGGTCTCGAACTTGGAACCGGTAAGTCCAGGTTTCTCATTCTTTGTGTGTGGGAAGAAAAAAATGAGGGGGTCTTAAAAGGGCTCGAGGTGGGCTAAAAAATTGAAAACTCCCTCCACCAAAAGGATACTCTTGAAAATCTTCTTTGTCCCATCGATTAGAAATGGAAGAAATCATTTGTAACTCAAAACCTCATTCAAAAAAGAGTTGAGCTGCAAAAATATTTCCATAGAGCAAGTAGGGAAGAAGAAGGATTTTGGGAGCAAAGTCGAGAAATCTTTGGTTATCCTGGGAACAAAAATACAAACTTCTTCCATATAGTAGAAGCACGCAAGCACTTCAAAACGGTGAATGAAATCCATTATCAAAACAACCCAATAGTTCAAGATTTTGGAAACATAAAAGAGAGAAGCCTCTTTCTTCAAAGACCTTTACTCTGCCGAACCCCCCTATAGATCCTCATGCCTATCCATTTGAACTTATTTAACTGCCGTGTTTCCAGTTAAACAATTCTATCTTGTGCACTCGATCGGCATGAATGAGCTCAAAAAATCTTTGGGCTATAGGATTGAGATAAAACACTAGGCCCACTTTGATGGGTTTACGGGTAAGGTTCTATCGGACTTGCGGCCCACAATCAGATCTTCGAGAATGGTGAAAATATCGGTCTTGTGTCAAAAGTGAGCGGCAGCTCGCTCGGCCTTTATGCACGCCCGATTACGAAAGTGAAAGGCGCCTCCCGTTCTGACGATTCGGCCCATCTCTTTATGTAATGCCGGTTATAAGATGGTCACCAAAATCTGTGTCATTCACCTCAAAGAAAATTACCGAGTCATCATATCTCACAATCGGAGAAGTTCATAATGAGAAAGATTAGGACAATATTGTGTTGGTGCAAGAAAGCGGTTCATTCGAAGCTTTGCGAATGAGGAATTTGTAGAGTTAAACTCTTCCAGAAGCATTTGATAGGGTGAGACATGATTTCTTGTTTCTTGTGATGAAGAAAATGGGCTTCTCAATATAATAAATTGGGTGAAAGCACAATATAGCCACCCCTTGGATAGCGCCATTGGTTAATGGTCACAGATCTTGAGATTTCTTCCAAGCTTCAGGGTCTAAGACAAGGTTGCCCTTTGTCCGCTCCTTTACACTATTCAAGCCTCGGTGCTCGACTCGGTAGCCAATAGTCAGCAAATCCAATCTCTGTCACACCTTAGAATGGCACACAACACAAAGACATAAACCATGCCCGGTTCGCGGATGATACATTATTGCTTGGAGGAGCTAGCATAAATTACACAGGTCCTTCAAGATGGAAATTTGGACACATTTATAGGAGGTCTGAACACTGCAGATATTGTATCAAAAGCACAATCTATGGTTGCTTGAGGCAAAGGACTTGTGAGACATAGCAAGGCTCTTAGAAATGGAAGGAACCGGACACAAGGAGTCATTTAAATATCTAGGGATACCAATATTCAAATCTAAACCTAAAGTTTCCCCTTTGGATGCCCCTGCTAGACAATGCATTCGAGAATTCAAGTTTGGGAGCCTCATGGTTGAATAATCTTGGGAAGGTAATCCTTCTCAAAATTTGTTCTCATAGATCTGCCATTATATGAAACATTTCCATCTTAATGCCCTAAAACCTTTATCATTAAAATGTGTGGTCTCTTTTGAGAAGATTTACGTGGGAAGGGGGAATAATGAAAGAAAGCTTCATTTAGTTAAGCTGGGACACTCTTAACATTGTTACGATGAAATAGGTAACATACTGATACCTACTTTTTTTGGTAGCATAAAAAGCACGATTTTGAAAAGGGGTATTTGATGTGAATGACCTTCTTTTTTTAGCACATTTTGACACTCTAATATTTTTATTTATCAGTATGAATATTTTTTTTAAAATTTTAGTGATTTTCATGCTAATTTTTGAAGCGTATTGATGCGACATCAATTTTTTCTTTAGTGAAATTGATTTTCATGCTAATTTTGAAACGTATTGATGCGGCAACAACCTTTTTTAAGAGTGGTGATTTTCATGTTGGTAATAAACACAAAACTTAGATAAAATATATATATATATATATATATATATATATATATATATATATAAACAAATTAAAAAAGAAACAATAAAAATAACAAAAAATAAAAAATTAACTAAGTAAAAATAAAAAATTTAAACAAAAATTACATATTCAAAAATTATGTATAAAGAAATGACAAAATTTGAAAAAAAACACATAATTTAAAGAAAAAAAACAAAAATTAACAAAAAATTAAAAGAAAAACATAAAAAACATTTTTTTCTAAGTTATTAAAAAAAATCATATAATTAAGCAAAAAAATTTTAAAAAAAATTATATTACAAAATTAAAATTTAGATAAAAAAAATAAATACAAAAAGAAAAAATTAAATTTAAAAATTTAAATTAAAATAATAATAATAATAAGAAAAACAAAAATACAAATTTTAAAATTAACAAAAAAAACAAATTAAAAAAACAAAATTTAAATTTGAAAAAGAAAATTAAAATAAAGAATTATAATAAAAAAACCTATCATTAAAAAACAAAAAAAATGAAAAAAACCACGTCACGAATAATTAAAAAACAAATATCCATAAATTTACTATTTTTTTAAATGAAACAATTTATAAATTTAAAAATGAAAAACCAAATAAACTAAAATATTATTAAATTAAAATTTAATGAATTTAATGAATAAATTTTAAATTTAAAAAAATAATTAATCTAAAATATTAAATTTAAAAACAAAAATTACAAAAAAAATTAAAAACAAATTAAATTTAAATAAAAAATTTGAATTATAATTTTAAATTTTTTGAATTATCAATTAAAAAAAATATATATTAAAAAATTTTTAAAAATTATAAAATAAAATTTTGATCGTGGTGGCGCCGCCGATCGACTCCACACTTGTGGCGATGATGACCCTTCAGCCGGACAGTTGACACTTCAGCGAAGGTTGAAGAGAAGCTACAACCATAGGTTGAGTCATTAAACCAAAGGGTTCAAACATTCCTGGCAGAAGGTTGCACCATAATGTTTGATTAAAGTAGCAACCTTGGTTGTGCTATTAAACCTTTGGTTTAATGACCTTCAGCAGGTGGTTGTAGATACTTCAACCTTGGTTGTAGCTTTCTTGACCAAGCTTCGACCGATTGGGAATCGCCCTCCCAGCGAGAGGTCGATTCGGGAATCACCCTTGGGTGGTCAGGAATCACCCTCCCGCAACGGGAGAGGCTGATGCAAGGAATCGCCCTGACGGTCAGAGATGCCTCACGTCGCAGAGGGAGATTCCGGAATGGAAATCAACCTCTACATCGGAGGGCGATTCTCGGAATCGGCTCTGGTGATTCTGGAATTAACCTACGCAGCGAGAGCCGTTTGTCCCCACTCTGTTGCGGGAGGTGATTCCACGAAATTAACCTCCCCACTGGCGACAGGCCTCCGCCATCACCTGGGCGGGAGCAGATGGCAAGCCACCACGATATTCTTTATTTTTTATTTTTTAAATTTTAATATTTTTTTAATTTGATTTTAATTTTTTTAATTCAAAATTTAAAATTAATTTCTTTTAATTTAATTTTTTATATTTGAAATTTAATTTGTTTTAATTTGTTTTTGTTTTTTAATTTTAATTTTATTTTTAATTTATTTTTCATTTTTATCAATTATTTTTTTCTAGATTTTGTTAATAGTTTTTTATTAAATTTTTGTATCTTTTTTTTATTTAATTGATTTTTTATTTTTATTTATTTTTATTATTAAATTTTATGTGTGGATTTTTCATTGAGGCTTTTTGAAATTTAGTAAATTTTTGTATTTTCTTTAATTTATTTGAATTTAATATTTTTGTAAATTTTTTATTTTTTTATTATTTATTTTTTAATTACATAAAATTTTAATATATTTCAGACCAAAATTGTGTATTTAAAATTAGATTTTTTTAGTTAAACTTAATATATTTTCAAATTAATTTGTTTTCTATTTTATTTTTTATTTAATATATTTTTTTTCAATTTTTCAATTTTTAATTGATTTTTTAAAGTTTTTTAACTTTTTATTTTAACAAATCTATATTTAAATTTTTTTTATTTTAAAATTTATATGTTTATTCATTTATTTATTAAAATTTAATATATATAATTTAATTTTTTATTTTTTAATATTAACTTTTTTTTAATTTAATAAAAATCTAATATATATATTTTAATTTAAGTTCATAAATATATTTTATTTTTTATAATTTAAATTTAATATATTTATTTTTGAAAATCTATTTGTTTTTTAATATATATAAATTTAATATTTTTATTGTATTTTATTTTTTAATTAATTTTTCATTTTTTACTTTTATTTCAATAATGCTTTTTTTAGTTTAAAGCTTTAATTTATTAAAATTTATTATATTTCTTTAAATTTAATTTTTTATTTTAAAATTTAATTTTTTATTTTTTAAATTTAATAAACATTTTTTTTATTTTTAAATTCCCAATTTCTATATTTTATTTTTTATAATTTCTTTCTTTTTTAACTTGTTTTCTTTTAATTTAATATTTTTATTTTTGTTTTTATTTTTATTTTTTTATTTCTATATATTTTGAAATTTTAATCTTTAAATTTTTATTTTTATTTTCAAATTTTAGGTTTTTTTAATGTTTGAATTAAAATTTTTTATTTTGTTTTATATTTTTTATTCTTATATATTTTTTAATTTTAAGCTTTAAAAAGTTTTTATTTTTAAATTTATTTTCTTAAATTTTGGTTTTTTTTAATGTTTGAATTTTTAAAAATTAAAAATATTATTTCTATTTTTAAAAATGTCAAAAATATGACAATTTTTTGTTATTCTAGCCAGTGGTTTTGTTTTGAAATTGTTTTTTCAAATTCTTTTGAGAAACAATTTTGTTTTTAACATAATTTTATAAAAATGTTGAAATTTGACCAAAAGCCAAGTGCAGCTCACGGAATACACTTTTTAGTTTTTGGGTGTTTTTTTCATGTTTTGAGTCTTTTTGAAGAACAGAGTTCTGTTTTAGAGTCAGGTTACCTATTTCCTTGATAGGTGTTTCTTAGAAGCCGTTATTGGAAGAGGTCTCAAAATGCGTGATCATGACTGCCCAAAGCATTATCTGAGCTCCAAGCTCCTTTGGAACATTGTCTACGGCAAATCTAGTTGGAGTAAAAGAGTTCTCACGGAAAAAATATTTTCATGGCGGCGGCTCTGAGGTGCTTGGATCGACCTCAAAGTGACCAAAAGGATCTACGTTTTCAAACTCTATCTCTGCTTTGGGCACTTTTGCCATAAGCTTTCTTTGGATCTAGGTAATGGGAAAAAATAAATTTGGGATGATTTGATCCTAAGAGTGATCAGCCTTTGAACTTGAGATGGATGAGCTTGTAAATATAAAAACTTGACCGGACACGCAATTTAAATACCCTTTTGGGACATCTCAGCCGAATGGATGATACAAGAAGTCTTTGGAACATTTAGGAGTCTAGGGGGAGGTCCCTCATTGGGTGGAAGGAGAAGCCCGTTATTGATGGACTTGATCAGGAAAATCTCCTTCAGCTAATTCTGGAACAAACGAGGGTGGGGCTCACTCTGGGGCTCTTACTCAACCACAGAGTTACAAAAGTATGTTGGCTATCCCAAATGCTCCTCAGGATCAACTCGTGGAAATTTTATTTGACCTTTCCTCTCTTCCCCAGAATTTGACTTCTTAACTTGCTAGAAGTTGGCACAAAGTATCCTCACTAGAGATAATATGCGAAGGCGTGGAATGGAAGGGCCCTCGGTGCCCACTATGTGTGTCAGATGAAAACGGCTAATCACACATTGTTAATGTGCCCCTTTGCTCAAGAAGTTTGGAGAGGTGCCCTAATGCTAAGGATGCGACAAAGTTGTTCGGAAATATACAAATCTTCTTCAAAGTTGGGCAAAATTATCTCCGTTACGCACTCTCCAAAAAACCTTCTTAAGAGTAGTGGATGTGGACTCCAAGTTCATATGGAAACTATGGGTGGAGAGGAGCAATGGGAGTACCGGGGATGAGGAGTTGTAGCCACTGCCCGGAGTTATCACTAAAAACAAAGCTCTCTTGGGTGAGTATTAGAAGCCAACTACGCCGCCCGAGAAACGATAAGGTCTGGATAGTGAGGATCTGGTAAACAAGGCATTCCAAACCATAGAGCAACCCCATTCCTCCTGCCAATTTCCCTTTCTAATTGGGAAATCCATTGGATAATGGGGACTGTTAAGTGGAGATCTTCCCACAGGAAGACCATCTTTTCTTCAACGAGGCCTCAAAGGTAACCTACTGATGCAGTGGGCGGCGGTGGTGTTATCTGAATCTGGTGGTTGATAGAGATCACGATTTGCTTGAGGTCTTGGGGTGAAACTAGCAGAGCGAGCTCTTCCCCTGTGGCAGATACAAGTACGGTGATCGAGAGAAAATTTCCTTTCTATCTCTGTCTTTGGTGACTCCCGGGATGATTATTCGGGCTATGAAAATCCCTCGAAGAATCCTACTCGGGTTCATTTAGCCCCAATTCTAGTAAAAATCGGGCTTATTACGAGTTCCACAAAATCTCTTTCTACCATATCCTAAGGAACCTAAACTCTTAGGCGGACTTGAGAAACAGCCTTGTCTCTCTCTAGGGTAGGGAGTGCAAATGACAAACAATGTTTAATCACTCTAGGCATTCCTTAAAATCATTGGAAGGTGGCTCTGTCGATTTTGGTCATTTCTGTTTTAATGTTCTATCCATCCAACACTCAGGATTGGTCCATTCCAAGCAGTAGCTAAGGATCATGGACTCTTATTTAAAATCATGTCCTGATCGATCTCCCCTCAAGTTCGACCTCAGTCTCTATTATATCTCTGCTGTTCCAATTTCCTAATCTGGTGAGCAAGTTACGGCGAATATAAAGCGACATCAAAGGAAGTTGTAGAATGCCATGTTGCGCATATAGAGATGCAAACACAGTAGCCGGAAGCGACCGATCACCTCTTCCATGGAAATTGAGAAGAAATGTAAGAATCTTATGAAAGCTAGCATGGAGGAAAGTAGGATGCCCCTCAATTACACACTCCATCATGAGACGCTCTCTCATGGCGATCTCAAACCACCTTAACAAGAAAAACAATCTCAAGCGTTGTAAATCGAAGAAAGCTTCCTAAGTCAAAGCCTTTGTGTCTCTGATAATGGTTTTACCGCCATCTAAATAAAAATTAGCAATTGTTTTCTAAAAATAAAAAATATCTTAAGTGAATGAATTCATTCCTAATGTGAATAAGGGACATCTTTATAGCTAGATAAATCACCCTCATGTGGGAGCAGGGGGCCAAAAACATGAACAAGACCAATGTTGACCAAATCAAAAACAACGAGTATGGAGGGAGTGGATCATCAAAGAAGACAAATAGTGTTAATAGGAGGATTTCCATGAGAGTAGTGGACCTAAGGTGAGAAGGCTCACAATGCATATAAGGAAGGAAGGAAACCATGGAGGATGAGTTATTGATTATTTATTTGGTGGTATTTGTATTGTTTTCACTCTTCGGTTCTTTAGTAAGTGCGGTGTGTTGTTTAGCACAAGGGTGTTCCCGGCGAATCACTAATCTATGGGGGAATTAGGTGCCTCTGGAGAGGTATTATTGACTGCATAATCAACGATACAGCATCGGAGAACAAGCTTGATCTTCATCTACGTCGAAGTTTCTTGCGAGTTGTATTTTGTTGCGGGGTAGAAGCCTTTGGAGGATTGATAAGACCACTTTCAGTTTTTGTTTTTCGGTGAGTGAGGTATCCTTTCCATTGGGAGGCTGAAAGGAAGGTCTTGGAGCATATATTCATCATTTTTCATTAGGCCCAACTATTTCCACCTTCTGATACGGTTTCCTCAGGACCTAGTTGACCCTGTGAACAAACTGGTGATTTCAATGTGTGATTTGGAGAGGTGCAAAGATCTTCGGTGGGGATCAGCCTTTCGAGTTGAATGATATATTGGAGGAGTTCCACTTTGCCAGCTATATCAGTTTAAGCCACCTTCTTCCATGTGACAGTTACAGGATACTGTCTGACCCTAGGGTTGCATTCCGACATTTGCATTTTGGTGTATTTATTGGAAACCCTTCCACGGGTTATCACGAAATGTTCTTGGGAGCATAGATCTCCATTCCTGGCCTTGTTTGAGCCATATATTAGTAGATACTTGTTATTACATTTTCTAGCTACAGTTATATCCACTTGGAGCTGTGTTGTCTTGGATTTTTGGTGATACGCTATGTAGCAACATTTTCATGTTTTGGTATATGTATATTCATCTGAGCATATTTACTTGATTATCTGAGTTTATGTTTTTATTTATTGTACTTATTTGTTGCTGGTTTATATAATATTATGGCTCTATGTTTAACTCACATAGCTGCTTTGTAATTTTATTCACTTCTATTTCAAAATTTTGTTTCTGCTATTAATGTATTTTCCACTTTGGAATATTAAGGTGTTATCGGATCAATATGACGATTACATGGAAAGAAAGAGAACATGAAACATAATATGATTTCCATAAAAGATCTAGGTACGATAAGAGCCCTCGGATATTGCGGGTTTCTAAAGTACTTCATAATTTCACGGATGAGGCCAAAAATGGATCTATTGTAGTTCCTTGTTCGTTCATGGGATCTAGTACTACAAGCTTTTCACATTGCGAAAAAAGTCTTGCCAATATTGATGGAGGAAATTTATTTTCTCATTGGATTATCATGGTGAGGTTCTCCATTTCTCTTTCAAGATTTCATCTTGGAGGGAGAGGCAGTGAGAGATTACATGCCTAAAGGCACTTCCATCAAAGTTGGACAAGTAAGGATTGGAAAATAAACATCCATAATGTATGTGATTTTACGCAGAGGACCATCTACGTTTACTATCGCAAAGCTTTAGGTTACGCTACACTACATGTGGGAAACATATCATGCATACGTTATGCATGAGTGTCTAGAACGAACAATATGGTACAACAGGCTAAAGCTATTCTCTTTTAGATGGAAAGAACAAATGACCAAAGAAAAAGGAGGAAGGAATAAGAATTTAAACTATGACATTTATGATTTCCTTCGCTTTAGAGGATTCCATTGATGCAACCACAACATGTTACATTGGGCATATATGGCCCTCGGTCCAGATTAGGGTGGTTGAATTGATGCCTAGAGCATGCTGGTCAATCAACCATCGTACTCTCTGTGCATTCTTTTGGTGAGATGAGATAATTTCCATCGATGTTTAGCCATCTGCTTGTTAGATTTACGAGGAGAGATCAAAACTTGATTCTGCAGGATGACTCGATAGAGTTAATGATTGTTAAGAATGTTTTGACCATGCTTTTATTTTTTATAAAGGTTTCCACAAGTTTTTTTATTTTGATATTTCCCAGACTAAACTAAGTTTTATGCCTCACCCGGATGTTAATTTGAGTTCGACTAGTGGAGTCGGCCTTGGATCGGGGAGCACATGAGCCAATGGATAGGGATGTTGGGAGGAATTCCTTCGGAATTTACCTGTGATCCAAAGTGTAGTGAGCTACAACAGCATGTGGAAGGATAGGTATCGGGGATTATGGATTGTCGGATCAAAAAGAGTTACCTATGAGACTGTAGTGCCACACTATTAGCATTCCCGATCGTTGGATGTAGATTGTGTGTAGGATAGATAGATGTATGGCTTGTTATGATGAAAATCACTAGTTTACTTTGACATTTTGCGTACATTTTGGTGAGATGACCAATGTTTCTTGGGAAAAAATTTTGTAAAAATCTATAACTATATATCTATACATTTTCAATGTTTCCTATGTTTGTTGGGCAATCCTATTCCATTATGTGATGTGAATTAGGAAATATATCTTTACATGTGTTACAAGTGTATTTTTAAGACATAATTCACTAAGGAATCAATTAATGTGTTCAAGTTTATGAAAATATGTTGATATTGAATGAAATAAAAATGTGTTAAAATTAAACTCTAGGGAACATACACGATACAATATGGTTGAAAGCATTATAAATGCTATTAAGTTGAAATACAGCAGTTGTGAGTCTAACCTAACGATGATGTGATTAATAACAATTGAAATGGCATCGAAAGAAGTTCGATCAATGTGCTATACTCCAGCGATATTGTTTGTGGTCAATGGAGACACAAATCATAACAGCTCACTAACTGCGTAGTTGGAGTGGGAAATGGCCTCTTTATGAAGAAGACAGAGATATTGTGCACTATGAGACTAGCATTATATACAGCAGTATGAAAATTATACTACAATGTATTGGTTATTTCCTCTCACAGTTTAATTTATACAAATTATTTTCGGAAATTAGATTAAGAAAATGCAGAAAATAAACACAACTACAACCTACACATACGGATTATTTCTTGAATAATTCACTCATGCAACAAAGTGACACATGGATTTTTGGACATAAGTCCTCGGAAAAAACCCAATACCGAGGAAAACCGGTTTTATGAGATATGAGGTTTTATTATTAAGTAGTTACGAGTACAACAAATTTGGGTTCCAACCTTGCTTGGAAAAATCTGACAAAAGAATAAAATATATAAGATCTACAACTAACTTGAATATTTAGTGTCAAATATCAGTGATCACACCCTCGAATGGGATTTAGGATCAAACTGGATCGACTCTAGAAACCCTCGGGTAACTACTCATAAAGCCTCATTAATGGTAGTGCTACCCTTAAATGCAACTACGATGCACCGAAGGGGCCCAATGTCACCCTAGAAAAGTCTCCACATCCTCATGTGGCCCTATGACACTCTACATGATTTACAAGAAGCCTCCCGGTGCCTCTCCCAGTGTCTCGCGTAGCACACATGCCATGACTCACTTATTTTGTGTAAGTTGTTGCCTTGCTTCTGCATTGTATTGAAGAGTTTGCTCCTCTTGCCTCTTATTTGTCTCTTGGCTCTTGGAATCGGATCATTCCCTCAACTAATAATACCCATCACTGTAGGAAATTCCATGGAAATTCTTAGAAAGCCACTTTCTAAATTCAGATCTCTTCCTCGATTCTATAGAAATTGTGTGTCATCCGATGACCCTCAAGCCTTTCTCTTATACTTTCCCGTTGAACAATATTAGTAGATTAAAGCATCCATCGGCAAATTTGAGATTAAAATATTTCTTCATCCATGTGACTTAGAAAATTTATTTTATATGTTAATCAATTCACTTTAATTATTTTTTTCTAAGTTAGACTTAGGAAATCCATTAAAAATAATTAATTAGTTGAATAACTTCAACCTGATTTGAAATTTCTTAAATCCATTTACAGGTCACATTAGATTGAGTGTATTCTAGTCCCTCGAACAATTTGTGATTTAGAGCTGGCGGTGCTACCCCATGCACTAAATCTCAACATTAGAAGTGTGTTCTTACAATACATCACACCATGTATCACAAGATCTTGAGTACTTGGTTTGTCTTGTTGCTCTTGTACTGCTTCCTTCCATCTACTATAATACTACTTTTTTTACTACCTTACATACATCGAAGTGTGCTCATACAATACATCACACCATGTATTACAAGATCTTAGTACTTGGTTTGTGTTGTTTATGTAGCATCAACACCCTCCATCTACTATACTACTTTTGTACTCACCCATGCCACTGCAGCAGCCATGACACATTTTTACTACAACTACCTCTCAAATTGTAACATCTGTCTTTGGCTATATACCTACTACGCTAGCTATTGCACTACAACTTTGTTTAAAAATGCTTTCTTGAAATACTGCGCAAATGATGTTGAAAAATAATTCAAGTTTTCCTCCTACTGACTCCATGAATCATGATCATTGTCCTCTTGGAGACACTATCATCAGCACGCGCACTACGTAAGCCAGCTTCTTTGTGTTCTTTGAAGTCCCATCACCACTCTCGTATTTGATGCATCCACGTTACTGCTTCCTACTGCATCACGTTGCTCTCTCTTCATCTCTTCATCTCCATCTTTCTCTTCAATTTGGTCATTTTCAACCATCTCATCATCCCGCTACCATCTTAAGGCTCCCGCGGCTCATATGTGATCCAAGGGCGGGGGGGGGGGTGACTCCAGGGATCACGCACCTAATCACCGGATACTGTATATCCATGTCACCTCTTCTCCGAGGTGCATGAGCACTCATGGCTGCATCATCATCATAGGCATCGTCTCATTTGCTGCTGTAACCTTGGAATTAGAAGCTTGTTTGTCCTTCTTGTAGGAAAAGCTGGTGAAATGACCAAGATCACCACCCAGTTAGAGCACGAACCTTGGAGAGGTCATGTTCTTCTTCCCTTTCTTCTTTTCATTGATACAGGTGTTGCCTCCTCCTCTTCTTCTTTCTTCCTTTGGTTGATCTTGTAATGTTGGATTGCTTCTCTGCAGTCCTCTCAGTCTCTTGGTGATGGAGAATAGCCCACATATATTCCCATGATGGTAACGTTGCCCTTCCCAAAAATGCGTGGACACATGTTTCTCATTCTTCGGAAGAAAAATTCGGGGCAACTTCCTCACTAGGAGTCTTCATACGGAATTAGCACCCATGCCAATAAACTGGTCACAGAGATAGCGATCTAAAGAGAATGGATCAATCTCTTCATCCTTCATCATTTGGAACATACGTATACGATTTTCAAGAAGAATTATTCTTTACACATAACCTCCTTCGGTACATCACTTCTAAATACGTAATGAAATGTCATGTGTTGTATTCTTACCGGTCACATGGAATCACGTGATCCTTGACTCGATCTATGATCAACCTCTTCATCGACGCAGTTTTATTAAAGTTGCCCAGGTGGATGCGTCGGTTGGTACAAAACATGTCTTGTTCGCATGATCTTGAGACCATCTCATCTGAGCCAGGGTGGTGTGTCTTCTGGGGCCTTATAGTTGGACATGCCATCCGTGCTCTCTTGATCCCTCCAATCCATATGTTACCATATTTATATGTATCTGATGGAAAAACAATACTTCTCCCTCTAGATGCGGATTTCTTGGTGACAGAAACCCTCTTGGTAGCTACTTCTTTCTACACAAAGTGACTTCCCTCTTGGAAATCTTTACCGACTCGACGGACGGTATTCTCCAATCCTCTTGATCAAATCTCATATTTGTTTGGCTCGGATATGAATGATTGTCTTCCTCCCGGAAACTTTATTGCCTGTAGCTACTTTAATTATCTACAAAATCTCACTGCCCCATCGGCCCTACGAAGATCTAAGCTGGGCACCCAACCATGGTACAGATTATTTTGCAATAGTATTTGGACAACATCTTGCATGTGTTCGTGATCCCATTAACCAGAAGTGGTACATAACTTGTTCGGTGATGTAGTCATGTCTTTGACCTGGAAAATTGTAAGCATAAACCTTAACGACTTCAACGTTATCTTCTTCTTGATACGCGTCCTCATGTTGTCCAAGATGCCCTTTACCCGGATATGCTGCCTTATTTTGATGCTATGCAAAAACTATTTCTTGGGTGAGTTCTTGGAGATTAGCTTGATCTACTATTGTTCTATGTGAAAAATCTCTTTAGGTATATTGATTTGTACTCCTACTTGGTTACAATTTATACACAATTTATTTTCAAAATTAGATGGAAGAAAATACGAAAATAAACACAACTACAACTACACATAGATGTTTGTAATAATTCACTCATGCAACAAATTGACACATGGATTTTTGAGACATAAGTCCTGGAAAACCCAAAGCGGGAAAATTGGTTGGAGATATGAGGTTTATTTTTAAGTAGTCTTGAGTACAACAAATCTGGGTTCCAACCTTGGAAAACCCAACAAAGAATAAAAGATATAATATTTAAAGCTAACTTGAAGATCTGGTGTCAAATATTGGTGATTCCACCTGATTTTGGGAACTAAACTGGATGTGACTCTAGATACCCTGCAGTGACGCCCCTCAAAACCTCAACATCAACCTGCTACCCTCAAATGCTGCTGATGCCTAGAGAAGGGAATGTGTCACCTGAAGGTCTCATAGCAGTCTGCTTTAGAATTCCTTTGTGTGATTTCTAAAGCCTGAAATTGCCTCCTACAGTAAATAATGGTAGCACTTGCGTGGTCTGTGGCCCTACATAGTTGATACTTGCTACTTCTTTGCGTTTTCCTTGAGCTTCTCCTCTTGCCTCTTGCTATCTCTTGGCTGCAGAATCGAGATCATTTTACATCGTGACCAATACTACCCCTCTAACTGCCGTAAATTCCACTAGAAATTCTCGCAAACCCACTAAATTTCAGATCTATTCCTGGGTTCTACGAGATATTATGTGTGTCATCAAATTCCTCGAAGTTTCTTATACTTTTTCATTTAACCCTTCAGCAATTTTGAGATTAAATCATCCATCAACAACTGGGTAAAATATTGCTTGATCCTGTGACTTGGGATATTTTTAGCACATGTATAGTGAATTAATTCTCTTTAATTATTTTTATTTTACTGATTAGACATAGGAAATCCATCAAAATAATTAATTGTTGAATAACTTAAACACAACTTTAAAATTTCTTAAAATCAATTTCTAAGATGTTTGTCGATTAGTTGTATTCTAGTCCTCCACAGAATTTTCGTTCTAGATCACAATTTGTGCTACCCCCAAATACACCAAAATATCAACAACGAATGGTTCAAATTCAACATATGCGATGAAATGTAAACAAATTACTAACTGAAAAAAATATAAAAAACAAACTAGAATGACAAAATTAAAATCAAAAAGCATATATACAATATAATACAAAAAGTTTACTATGCTCATGTTTAAACGTAATGTTGAATACAACAAGCGGGGTTGCGTCAATGGAAATTCCATCATAATCTACTAACTCGTAGGCACCCTTAGCAAGAACTCTTTTGACAATATAGGGGCCATGACATAATGACTCAAATTTTCATGTACCTATTGCATCAGTTTCCTAATCATAAAGTAAGACTAGGTCACCCTCTAAGAATATGTGAGGCTGGACATGTTGGTCATATTGCGCCTTGATTCGTCTCTTATGCGCTTTGTTGGCCAATGCGACTTCACGACACGTTTCATCAGTAGAGGTGTCAAGTAACAAGTCAACAACGAGTTTTAACGATGGTATTTCACATTGGATAGGCAAGATAGCTTCCATACCATACACCAATTGAAATGGGGTAAATCCGATTGCATTTCTCATCGAGGTTCGGTATGCCCACAAAGCCGAGTATAGGATCAAATGCCAATTTCGTTTATGAACTCCTATCATTCGTTGAAGCATTCACTTAAGAATATTGTTAATAGCTTCAACTTGTCCATTGGATTGTGGATAATAAGGAGTATAACTATCATGCGACAGTCCTAATTTGGCAGTCAACTCATTTATCATATGATTGCGAAAATGCTTACCATGATCTGTGACTATAGCCTGTGGAACACCAAATCGTGAGATGGCATGATTGAAAAAGAATAATGCAGTTGTTTTACCTATGTTATTGAATGTGGGCATCGCTTCGGCCCACTTGGTAAAGTAGTCTATTGCGACAATAATAAAACCATGCCCCCCAGATGAACGAGGGTTGCAGGTCATGAAATCGATGCCCCATTTTGCAAATGGTCCCACAACGATAACAGGATGCATCAGCGTTGGCGGTTTGCAGATTTTACGATCAAATATCTGACACGCATGACAACTTTTGACAGCGAGGATGCACTCGCGAAATATTGTAGGCCAAAAGTAACCATCGCAGAGTCTATTCTGTGTGAAAGCGTATCTAGACAAGTGTCCACCACAAGCCCCAACATGAAAATCATTTAAAACCTTCTCGACCTCCTCATGAGTGGGGCACCTCCTTAAAATCGTATTGACACCACGATGATAAAGTGTATCGGCGACGATCAGATAATCTTTGGATTGGTATCGAATACGTTGTTGTTGAGAGCGAGAGGTATCGGGGCATAAAGTATGGGTTCAGAGATAAATGATAAAATCCCCATGCCAAGGATCAGATGATCTGATCAGAAACAGAGACTCATCAGGAATTGATGGTCTTGGTGTAGTAGCAGTACTATCAGAGGGAAGGTCGCAGAGAAGCTCAGCCAAAACTAAAGACTTCTTTGACTTGGATTAGATGAATTCCAAATCAAATTCTTGTAAAATGACGATCCATTTTGAATATTCCCCCCCCAGCAATTGATATGATAGAATGTAAGTAATGGGGTTGCAATTCGAAATAAAAATGGCCTTCCAGAACATGATATAATGGCGAAATCTTTGGACAGCTTGAACAGCCTCCAAGGCGATCTTTTTGACGTATGAATACTTCACTTCCATATCATTGAGATTATGACTCAAATAATATATCGATGTTCTATCCCATCTTCTTCTTGGACCAATACCATAGCAATGTTCGTGTTAGACACGACGATATATAAGAAATAGTCACTCTGATAAATGGGGGGATACATTAATGATGCCTGAACAAGTGTATCCTCGATAGAATCAAAAGAAGCTTGCACAACCTTATCCCAATGGAAGGGAATCCCTTTTTTCAAGAAATGAGTAATTCCTTTAGCCATTTCGGTGTAGTTGGGTATGAACCTCCTTAGGAAGTTAGGCTTTCCTTGAATTTTCTGTAACTGAAGTAAATTTGATGACGCAGGCAATTCAAGAATGGCCTGGACCTTCAACGGGTCGTTTCGAATTCCTTATTTTGAGACGACGAATCCTAGCAAACAACCAAAACCAACACAAAACACACATTTGTGTGGATTGAGCCATATTTTGTAGTGTCAGGAGCATAAAAATATAGCTCTCAAATGCATCGAGTGATCAGTCCTGTTTCGTGAATGCGCGGGTAAATTGTCTAGATAAGGTTGAACAATGTACTTGATGTCATTGAAAGCATAATCCATTACTCTCTGAAATGTTGCCCCAACGTTCTTTAAACCAAATGGGAGTTTACGATAAGCAAATTTTCCCCAAGGACAGATGAATGTTGTCTTATATTGGTCCTTTGGGCGGATATTGATTTGATTGTAACTGGAAAATCCATCCATGAACGAAAATATTTCACATTCAACACAATCGTCAATAATCTGGTCGATAAAGGGAGTAGGATAGTTGTCTTTGGACAAGCAAGATTGGCATCCCAATAATCGACGCACACTCTGATTGTCCCTTGTTTCTTCATGACAGGGACAATGTTGGAAACCCAATCAATAAGTGGAACAGGGTAAATGAAACCAACATGCAAAAAAATTTCAACTTCTACTTTAATGGCAACAGCCTTCTTCGGATGAACAGGACGAAGGCGTTGACATACCGGTCTGACATGAGGTTACATTTTAATAGTGTGTTCAACGATACTAGTATCTATGCATGGAATTTCCTCGTAAGACCAAGAAAATATATCTCGAAATTCGTGAAAGAGAGAGCGATAAGTTTCGAGTTCTGATGGAGAACAAGACACGTCGACATGAATGTTTTCTACAACGCCAGGTTTGGTCGAAATATCGATAGAAATGGTTTCTTCAATATTTGATAAATTTGGCTCAGATTCGACAGCATTAATGGGAAAAGAATTTGAAAAGAAATTTTTGATCGATGGGTGATATAGTTCAATAAGATTATCTTCTTCGTAATCCTAAAGATGGGAACGATGATGATGATATTGCCATGGTTCTCCTTCTAGCATCATGGATTCCATAATGCTCTCATCAGTCAAGAAAGTGGATGAAAAAAGATCAAATGGAGTACCAAAATCTAATGAACGATCCGTGACGATGATTTCATATTCGCCACCCAAGCCATGTAGATTTCTTGCTATGCCTGCTCAATTGGGTTGGGCGGCAGGAATTCATCCAACGTAACAACTTCAGAATCATTGGTAATCTTCCTTAAGCCATATGGAGTGGAAGATATCATGCAACAGGTATCTATTCTTGCAATTTCTGTCGACGTTGTAGGCGACGGTAATGCAAAGGTGCCCATTAGGGAAGAATCCTTTAAGAGTCTTACACCAATGTTTTGAAGTGATAGCTGGGGTGTGTGAACTAATGGAACGCTTCCAGTTACCTGGGAACTGGAGGTAAAGAAGGAGAGTTGATTGATGACTGTAGTAACACATTTATGAGGAAAGACGATCATTCTAAAATAAGTAGAGATGATCGTAGTCATAACGTAAACCCATGGCCTTCCGAGTAAAATGTTGTAGTCAAGGGGTAGGTCAACGACCTCAACTTCAACAGTTACAGTTTTTCCCCCTAGTTTGACATGCAGGTTATTGATGATACCGCAAGGCCTATATGTATGACCATCAAAATCTTTCAACATCGTAGGCAATTGAGATAAGCGCGGTGAGCCGAGTGACTTCTAGCAGTTTAGATACATAATGCAGGTAGATGCTCCCTCATCAATAATAGTAAGATGAACGAGGTGATTGATAAAATTTACTTGGATGGAGAATGCCGATTCTACTGGTAATTGTGGCACATAGCCCGTATGATTAAACACTAGAAGACTAGAATCTGTCAGATCGATTCTGCCAATTGCCGACAACAAAGCCTGCTTCTGGGAGGGACAATTTTGAAGTACCTCAAGCGTCGACATAGCTGAAGGGGACTAAGCCAAATATTCAACTATATTATAATTTTGAGCATCTTAGGATTGAGGATTAGATGTCAATTTATGAAGGACTCCCTTCGGTGGCTTTATTGTTAACTCAGGAATAACAGTTGGCAGAATAGATTCCATGGATGGATTTGTGGTCGAGGTAGTAGGTTGATCAGTAGCCTGAATACCATAATATTTATTTCGTGTTGACACCAAAACATCAGTTTTTGGCTTCGTGACAGATAGCATAAGCACTTGGGAACTAGAAGTTGGATCTGTAGCAACCATATTTGTGTATGGATTGGGAAATGGATCTATCAACAAAGCGGATGCAGTCGAGGTATCAAGAAATTTGGAGACTTCGGGCGCAGTGAGGACAGTCTCGAACAAAGTGCTCCTCATTACATAGTATGCAAGGGTAACGAGGTTTCCGATTGTTTCCAGTTTGTTGATCGTTCCTACGGGGTTGAATTTTTCTTTTTCTTCGCTTTCCCCTCTTTCTTAATTTCGGGTTGCTTATCACTTTTTCCTTTATTAGATGACATGGTATGAATTTCGGAAGAAGGTGCAGGATCAGATGCAGTAGAGTGATATGTGCTTGCAGTATTGATCATATCGTTGCCGGCATGAGAGTCTTTAGATGGAGGAGGAACAGTAAAATTATATCGCGGCGCATTGGGAATTTTATCAGAGAGCGTGATAGACTGAGTATAAATCAAATCCAAGTACTGAGCACGAGAAATGACTTAATATTCAGTGACGATGCCACCCTTAGCCACATCCTCGGTGATATATGGCAGTAAGGATTTAATGAACCACTCAGCAAGGAGCTGATAAGGAACAAATGTTTTAACTATCCTACAACGACGATGCCACTCATGAATATGATCAGAAATGTGAGTAGCATTAGTCTGTTTGAAATTGGTCAAGAGTTTTGTTCCAGTTTCATATCGTATGGGTAACTGGAAGTGGGTCAAAAAGGTAGTAGCTAAGGCACTGAAATTATCAAATGAAGCTCGTGGTAACGCAATGTACCATTTTGCGGCCAGACTAGTGAGCATACGCTAGAAAATACACAGTCGAACAAAGTCATCATTTAAGGAGTTGGATGAACACTACAAATGATAAGTCATAACATGCGTCGACGGGTCTTCTCCAGGGTTTCCATTGAACTTAGGAATATCTGAGGGTAATTTATGTGGTATCACTGGCCACCAAGGAGCATAGTTGATTGGATCGTTGGTAAGCTTGTTTAAATCAGGTAATTCTAAAGTTGCAACAAAGGGCAACTGTAGATTTAAGTCAGATTGAGCATAACAGGATATGATGGAATTACTTGGGCAATAGGACTTTGAGCACCAACAAAATGAATTTGTTGTTGGTAACCCAGATAGCGGTTGTTTTGATAATAAAATGCTTGAGGATTTTGTTGACCAAAACCTGGGTAAGCTACTTGTTGTTAGAATGATTGTCATGCCATTTGCGCTTGTGGCTGCCAAGGTGTCTGCCCACCAAGATTATAGACTAAACTAGAATAGCTTGGACCCGGTTGTGAATAGGTAAGATCCAGTTGCGCCTGTGACATCCCATAATAGGGTAATCCAACTTGTGAATAAATAATTCTAGATACAAGCGGTTGTTGTAAACTAGTCGAAGGAGTTGGAGTCCGAGGGCTCAATACTTGAGGGTATTGGGTTGAAGGACCCGCTTGAGATAGTTGAGGTACATCACTCCAAGCCTGTAACAGGGGTAATGATGTATTAACAAATGGAGTGGATGTGGGTGCAACAGGTTTAACTAGTTGTTATGAATGCACAACCATTTGTGGTTGAATGGGCAGGATAGGTTACCACTGAAAAACTGTCATTCCAACGTCAGGATGACCATATAATGACGGAGTCCAGTTGATATTGTACTAGATGGAATATACCCAGATGGACGAGCTTGATATTGCACTGAAGATGTATATAAAGGATCAAGTTGTTTAATACTCATTAGAGATGCACCAGATAGAATACAATATGATGACATGGGTGAATTCCATGGGTTTGAGGATGCACCAGAGAAGGTTCCAGATAAATATTGGTAACTAGGTGGGACAGAAGGACCACCATATAGATGTGATTTTGGTGATGTGGTGAACATTGACTTAGTAGCAACAGTAGATGTTGTCGCAATTGTAACAAATGGTACAACCAGGGATGTTGACTTAGCCATGGTCATACGACCCAATGTATACCCTATAGGATCTACGAGAACTTGAATTGACACAGGATCAAAGAGATTAGTGTAAGGTGATTGAGGAAAAGACTCGTAAAGATAAATCTCCTCCCCAAAATGAGTTGGAGTTGAAGGTGTTTCATCTTGTGGTATTTCTTCAATTGAAATCAAACCAGGTGGAAGGATTTCACCATCAAGCCCGAGATATATTTCAGGTGGTTGACTGCGCGATATGGGAGACTCAATGGATATAATCGACTATGGAGCGACCGATACAGGAACAAATTCCAGTTGTTGGACTTCTAGATCTAGATGTTCTGGTAAAAGAATGATGGAATCTGAATCAACTTCCAGTTGAACAATGTTGGGTTCGGGAGGTATGGTCTCACTGATTGGATGGATCATGACCACAAGTAGCTGTGAGGACTCCGTCTCGAAAACAGTGGATGAACCAGGATTTGTAGTGACAACTTGAGATGACTCTAGTATATGTGATGATGATGTCGCACCAGAGGTACTGATAGTACTGGTTTCGGTAGAACGATGTCGCCTTCACCGACCAGAAATGGCTTCCGCTGGTAAAAGTGGTTTAAGTGTTATTCTACGCGAACGACGGGGAAAGGGGTGTTATTCTTCCACGATGACTGATTAATTTTATGAAAAAAAACAAATAAACAAAATAAAATGGTAATTATAGGCAAAAGGTTTACCGATTAATTGTGAACTACAGAATACCTCCTAGCAAACCAAGACGTACGGGCATGCAATCTCCCCGAATGTTGTGTTCGGTGTATCACAAGTTACAAGGCGGCCAACTCGGTTATCTATGGATGGATACCAACCTAAAGTTTTCCTCCCAAATATACCCGAAGGTACATGGAGGCCCAAGTCCGTATTAGCGTTGTCTAATGCAAAACCGCATAGTGAGAGCACCCCCTTATACTTTTTGTATTAGAACAGTGCCCTATATACCCGAAGGTACGTGGACGAGCTCCTATATACTTACGTACATGGACTGAGGTATCACACTTAGAATGTGTCGGAGACAAGTTAGCGACAACTGCTATGTTTAACGACATCGGAACGCGTCTCTAGCCTAGACCTTCTAAATGTTATTGTTAATGTTACAATGCTTTCTTAGGTTGATTGCTGTAAAATTTATGTTGATCTTCTTTAAAATTTTGTCTTTGAGGTTCATTGCGTGATGGAATGGAAATTCCTAAAACTGCAACCTAAATGATAAGCAAACTTTCAATTTAGCTTTTTCAATGAAAATCCTAGCTACTAAGGGGAAAGAGAAATCAGTTTTTGAGAAAACGACAAAGAGCACAAACTAAATGTAGCTTTCCTAACTTGTTCCTATGCAACACACACAATTCACTGTATGCACCTGCATGCTTTTCTTTTCAACTCCATTTAATGTGAATGAAAGAAAGGAAAATATATGCATAAATAAATCAAACAAGTGTTTTCTTATGAGAAACGAGGAATGAAACAACAATTTCTCCTAGGAAAATGAAGAATGGAACTACAATTTTCCTACAGGAAACGAGCAATGAAACAACAATTCCTTTTCAAAAACAGAATTGATCTAATGCATAAATGAACTACTTTGAATTTGATTTGCCAATGATAAAGAAAAACACTATTGAAACATTGAAAAAATTACTTTTCAAAGGAGGAAGAACATGAAATTTTACTGGTCTCTAAGAGGTATCAGACATCTGAGAATACAACAAACAAGTGGCTGAAACTGAAAGCAATGAAAAATTTTGATGGAATTTGGTTGGCTGAGGGGGCAATGCAGTTTGTAGAGCACCCTTGAAGGGGAGACAGTGCACTGTGTCTTGACCGACAGTGCATTGGGCGCAGCTAGGTTTATGAAACAAGCAGCGGAACACACTTCTAATGCAATTTGTTCATTCAAAAGACTGACAATAGAAATTAGATGCTACTGATGAAGATAAACAGAGGAAAAAACACTAGGAATGCTGGGATCACCCTAGCGGAGTCGCCAATTTTTTATATGGAATTTTAATCTATGGATAAATCAAATTCCCTGAGTGTGGTGTTTATCACTCAGAACAATAGGTGAAAGATAAATACTATTTTCTCTAAAACAAGCATATATACAAAAAGTAGAAAGAGCCTACTTGTGATTCTTTCACTCTCCTTCTCCTTTTGTCGTTGTTGCTGTTGTTCTCAATCCAACTCAAGTCGCCAGATCGATTCCTGCAAACATAAACAGAGAACAAAAAACAACATACAATATACAAGTATCTACTTATCTTACTCAAATCAAACCGATTAGATCTGAAATACATACATCATTCAAGAATACATTGCACAAGAAGTAGAAATATGTATGGGAAAATGAGCAGCAATCTTTATTAAAGAGTAGGAGGAGAAGATTACAACCAATGGATCGATTTGTCATCAACCTGTTCCAACTTCATTCTAGCCTCATCACATCTAGCATCATCTCAACAACATATCAGTACTTTCACTCTCTTATCAAATGAGAATCCAACAACATAACTTTGCACAAAATTCTTCCTACCTAGTACTAGGATGAGTGCTAAATTTATAGAGAAATTGATGGTATTTTCTCAATGAATGACTTTCTAATAATAGGAAAGACATGTTTCCAAGTTCAGAGGTGTTAGATGGACACTTGGATTCAAAGTATGACACCTATGGACTCTTCTAGAAGGCACTGACATTGTGGAGATTCTCGGAACAATAAGTATTTCGCTCCCAGGTGACCAATGCACTCTTGAACGTCGGGAAGCGCATTGCAGTGCACCCTTGCATGGAGGAATTGGCACTGCAACGCAGTTAGTCCCTTGTAGATGAGCATTGGTGAGTCAGTGGGTCATATAACATATACTTCAAACCTTGGAAATCTCACAATAGAAGCCATGAATGAAATGTTTTCACTTAGGGCATATAACAACTGATATATAAGGCGATGATAGACCCTATTCATTGGTCTTGGGGGATGATGTACAATTTGACCAGGTCATGGGGGATGATGCCCAAATTGACCTATAACAAGCACTCTTACTCTCAATTTCATCAAAAATCACATCTTTGCTGACAATAAATTTTCCATTTGATAGAAGTTGACACCCTTTCTTCACATCAGAATACCCAATCATTGTGCATTTCAAACTTCAATTAAGTTCGTTTTTCTTTAGGAACTAAGGCATAACACATTGATCCAAAAACCCTATGGTGTTTAACTCAAGGTTTGAAAGCAAACCATGCTTCATAAGGTGTGATTATGTCTAAAGAAGTAGTTGGAGATTTGTTCGTTAAGTGGACAATTGTATGGATTACTTCTACCCAATATATAGGACTTAACTTTTTGAAAGTTAACATAGATATCGCCATTCCTATCAAGGTGTGAATCATTCTTTCTACTACTCCATTTTTTTGTGGAGTGTAGACATTTGTAAGATGTCGTTTTATACCATTGTCTCTGCAGTAACTTTGAAATTCATTTGAAGTGAATTCTCCTCCATTGTCTATTCTTAGAGTTCCAATCTTCTCTTTGAATTCATTTTCAATAAGTTGGCGAAAAGTTTTAAACTTTTCAAAATCTTTTGATTTTTTCTTCAAAAAATAAAACCAAGTCGTCCTGCTAAAATCATCAACAAAAAGTAAGAAATATCTACATCCTCCTAGCAAAGTTTGTAAGGGTCCACAAATTTCACCTTGAACCAATTGCAAATGTATGTTCGCTCGCCATGAACTTGTTGGAAAATTCTCTCAATTTTGTTTTCCATAAATGCAAGCTTCACATTTTTCATTTCCATTTTTGAAGGTAAGAAGTCCCTTAACCATTCCCCGTTTTTGTAACTGAGAGAGACTTTCAAAGTTGAGATGTCCATATCTTACATGCCAGAATTATTTGGTATAATTGTCCCTTTCATCCTTAACAATTTTCCATCTTCATAACCTGTCAACATTGTTTTCATGCTCTGCTTGACTGAGTTAATTTTAACTAAGCCATCGTCCATAATCACCTGATGTCCTTCTTGTCGAATCGTGACTAAAGACAGTAAATTCTTCTTAAATGTTGATACATACCATACATTTGAAATCATTCTTTCTCCAATATCAGGTAGATAAACTTTAACTATACATTTTCCATAAGGAGTATGTTTTGTATCATTAGCAATATATACTGAATTGAGATGACATCGTTGGAAGTTCCAAAGGAAATCACGTCGATAATTCATGTGTTGGGTTGCTCCTGTATCTAAAATCCATGCATCCTCATAATCACTTTTAAGAGAGGGGGAGACCTGTAATACAGTTGATTCTGAGTTTGTGAAGACATATTTTGAGCCATCATTATCATCTTGATCATTTGCAAACTGTGTTGCTCTTTTATGAAACTTTGGAATTTTGTGAATGGAAGTTCTATAATCCTCAACAAAATGGCCAACTCTGTTACATCTTCTGCAAACAATTTGACTTAAATCTCTGCCTCTACCTCTGCTTTGACCTTTGCTTTGAGTTTGTCCTCTACATGGACTTTGTCCTCTTCCTTGATTATAGCCTATGCCTTGACTATTTCCTTTGCCTTGAAAATTTCTCTTGCCTGAACTGTAGCCTCTGTTGAAATTGTTTCCTCTTCTTTGGCTTTGACCACAACCTTGTACACTGTGTGTTGTTTGACTTTGATTGAAATTCCCCCATTCCTTTGCTTCTAGAATTGTCAGTTGAGGATTTACTTGTGTTAGCCTCTGTGAAGAAGACATCTTCCCCAATCTGTTTCTTATTCCCAAAGTTTTTGTCATGTTGGGCTGACATATCACTTAACTCATCAAACTTGATATTCTCTAATTTTCCAGTTACTTGTAGAGTTTCCTAAAAATGTGCGTAAGAAGTTGGAAATCCAATAATTAAAATTGTAGTCAGGAAACTCTCATCGACATGTATATATATGTGTTGTAACACTAAAAGGATTATAATGAAAAATCAAGCTGGTAGTCCCAATTTGGGATCCAGGGGAAAATCTCTGTGTTTATCTGTTTTATGTTTTATGCTCTCGCTATTGTTTATTTTCTGATATGGAAGATCTTGTGTAGAAATTTATGTTCGTGGTTAAAACCTACATTTGGTACGTAGCTTGCTTTGGCTCAAGGGGACACTTGTTGTTGAGGGTTTTTTGCTCTGCCCGTGGTAGACCCCGTCTCAAAGGGGAGATTCAGCATCGATTCGAGGTGAAAGAAGAAGACAGCCAGCTTAAAGATGAGATCAGAAATTCACGGTCGTTTTTTGAGTTATGGAAGCTCAAGATGGAGGATCTGCTGGTGGATAAAGATCAGTGGATTGCGGTAGATCCAGGTACTAAACCAATGGCAATGTCAGATGAAGACTAGAAGAAACTGGATCGGAAGGCTAAGAGCACAACACGGTTGTGTGTGTCAGATTCAGTATTGTTGAATGTATCTGGGGAAGCTACGGCGAAGAATTTGTGGGAAAAACTTGGGACTTTGTACCAATCTAAGTCTCTGGTGAATAAGTTGTTCCTACGGAAAAAGTTGTATAACCTGAGGATGAAGGATGGAGACTCAGTGACAGAGCATCTAAACGCCTTCAATACCGTGGTAAGTCAGCTGTCATCTGTTGATATTAAAATCTCAGATGAAGATAAGTGCATTAGTTTGTTGTGTTCTCTACCAGATTCGTGGGACAGTCTGGTTATTGCAATAGGTAGCAATACAACTACCTTGAATTTTGATGACATTGTCTCAACCTTGCTGTCGGAGGAAATGAGACGGAGAAATATGGAGGGCCAGAATGGAGATGCCTTATTTGTACGAGGAAGGTCCCAAAACAGAAACAAGAATAAGGTTTCGAGTGGGAGATCCAAATCTAGAGGGAGATCTAAATCTCCTGGAAAGTTTGTAAAGGTATGCTGGAAATGCGGAAAGGAAGGGCACTACAAAAAGGAGTGCAGATCTAAAGCTCCCGAGAAAGGAAAGGGATCTGATGATGCTCCTTCTGCAGAGGCAAAAACCACCTCGGATGAAGGTGGGGATGTGTATTTGGCTTCTTCTTCAAATACACATGTAGATCATGAGTCATGGCTGATTGACTCAGGTGCATCCTTTCACTTCACTCCCCATAGGGAGTGGTTCTGCGAGTATGAGAAATATGATGGTGATGTCTTCCTAGGGGATGATAGGATGGCCAAAATCGTCGGACGTGGAAAGGTAAAGTTGAAGCTACAAGATGGAAGGATTAGAACACTTCCTGGTGTTCTGCATATTCCTGCATTGGCGAGAAATCTGATTTCTGTAAGCAAGACGGATGATGCAGGTGTAAAAACAGTGTTCAAGAAAGATGCCTGCAAGATGGTTCGGGGAGCACTGGTATTAATGCGGAGTCCGGACTGAACTCAGACAAGCCACAAGGTAGCACCGTTACCGATGGGTAATGGGGCCCGCGGTTCCCGAAAGTGGACGGAAAGTCTATCACTGGAGAAAAGACCATGCTATGGCATCAAAGGCTTCGACATATTGGAGAGAAGCGCCTTCAGATACTGCATAGAGATGGTATGGTAGAAGGTATGTCTAATTGTTCTCTGGATTTCGATTTCTGTGAACATTGTGTATATGGGAAGCAGAATCGGGTGAGTTTTTCTTCTGGTGCTAAGAGGGCAAACAAGATATTAGAACTTGTGCACAGTGATGTGTTTGGGCCTGTGTCAGTTCCATCACTGGGAAAGTCTGTGTACTATGTTTCATTCATAGATGACTTCTCAATGAATACATGGATATATTTCTTGAGGAAGAAATCTGAAGTCTTTGACAAATTTAAAGAATTTAAGGCTCTGGTGGAAAACCAGACAGAGAAGAAGATAAAGGCGTTGAGGACAGATAATGGCGGGGAGTTCTGCAAGAAGGAATTTGAAGAGTTTTGTAAGAAGTGTGGTATAGCACGGCAGAAGACTACTCCATACACACCTCAGCAAAATGGAGTTGCAGAAAGAATGAATAGAACACTGATGGAAAAGGCAAGAAACATGCTCAGTGGTACCGGGTTAGGACAAGAATTCTGGGCAGAGGCAGTGGAGACTGCATGTTACTTAGTTAACAGATCACCTTCATCAGCGTTGGAGGATAAGACTCCACATGAGGTATGGACTGGTAAGAAACCCTCTCTTTCACATCTAAGGGTATTCGGATGTGATGCATATGTACATGTTCCAAAGGAGAAAAGGACCAAGTTGGATAATAAATCTGAAAGGTGCATCTTTATTGGGTATAAGGATGGTTTAAAGGTTTACAAGCTTTGGAACCCAGAAACAAGGAAGGTTGTGTACAGCCGAGATGTGGTGTTTAGAGAAGTGAAAGATGTTGTTAAACATGAAGTCCTACCAAAGGAACCTGAGAAGATAGAGTTTGAGCTAAAGGAGGATGAATCAGACTCTACAACAAAAGAAGACTCAGAAGATGAAGAGCCACAAACTCCATCTTTGAGAAGATAAGTTTGGGAAAGAAGGCAACTAGAAAGGTATAGTCCATCTGCTTTCTGTTTAGGTTTTGCCTTAACTATAACTGATGATGAACCCAGAACTGTCAGGGAGGCAGTAGATTCAGAGGATGGAAAACTCTGGAAGGAGGCCATGGTTGATGAAATGGCATCCTTGCACAAAAATGAGGCATGGGATCTGGTGGAGTTGCCGACTGGAAGGAAGCCCATCGGGAGAAAATGGGTGTTTAAGAAGAAGATGAATGTAGAAGGCAAGGTGGAGAAATATTAAGCTCGGTTGGTAGCAAAAGGTTATTCCCAGGTGCCGGGAATTGATTTTGGTGATATTTTTCTCTTGTTGCCAAGGTTACTTCTATTAGATTACTTTTATCTGTTGCTGCTGCATTTGATTTTGAGATAGAACAGATGGATGTGAAGACAACATTTCTTCACGGGGATCTAGAAGAGGAGATCTACATGAAGCAACCTGAAGGCTTTATGGTGAAGGGTAAGAAAAAACTAGTATGCAGGTTGAAGAAGTCTCTGTATGGGTTAAAACAGTCACCAAGGATGTGGTATCAGAAATTTGATACCTATATACGGGGACTTGGCTTCACCAGAAGCAAGGAGGATCACCGTGTTTATTTTAAATTAATTGGTGACCGTGTTATTTATTTGGTCTTGTATGTGGATGATATGTTGTTGATTGGAAATGACAAAGAAATTATCTAAGATTTGAAGACCCAACTGTTCTCCAAATTTGACATGAAGGATCTTGGTGCTGCAAACTATATTTTGGGCATGGAAATTAAGAGAGATCGGGCAAAGAGGAAGCTCTGGTTAAACCAGAGGAAGTATGTCGAGACTATATTGCAGAGGTTCAATATGCAGGATAGTAAACCGGTGAGTGTTCCTATTCCCGTAGGTGCAAAGCTTTCTGCTGAACAGTGTCCCAAGACACAAGAAGAAGAGGAGGATATGTCCCGTGTTCCATATGCAAGTGCAGTGGGTAGCCCGCCAAGGGCGCAATGGTCTCCATTTCAGAGCAAGTATATCGTAATATGCAAAGTGGGAGTATTGGAGTTATGTTTATGTCAAAAACTCAGGAAGGGAGCATCGGATAGCAAAGTAGCGGGTTTTCAAATATTTACGTGGCACTAGTGATTATGGCTTGTGCTACGAGGGAAGACCAAGATTGGAAAGAATGTTGGACATTTGTGGTTTTGTTGATGCAGACTGGGCTGGAGATCTAGACCAAAGAGGTGCAGTTAGTGGGTATGTGTTTAGCCTATTTGGAGGTGCAGTTAGTTGGATGAGTAAAAGACATTCTGTAGTGTTGCTTTCAACTACAGAGGCAGAATACATAGCAGCCACTCATGCAAGCAAGGAAGCAGTTTGGTTGTAGAGATTGTGTTCAAGTATGGGGTTGGTACAACAAGCTATAAGGATAGACTGTGATAGCCAAAGTGCAATTTTCTTGGCTCAGAACCCTGCTTATCATTCAAAGACAAAGCACATTGATGTTCAATATCAGTTTGTTAGAGATATGGTTGAGGCTAAAAGGGTGTTGCTGGTAAAGGTGGACACTTTGAAGAATGTCGCAGATGCATTGACAAAGTCTGTGAGCACTCAAAAGTTCTCCTTGGTGTAGAGAAACAATGGGTGCTGAAGAATTGGCCTAATGACTAAGCTCTCATGTGGCTCCCTGTGGAAAGAAAACAACAAGTGGGATAATGTTGGGTATGTGTTATATTCTTTCCACGACTAGCTCCACACGCTGTACGTTGCGCCGGGCACAGCAGGGGGGTCACAAGGGAGGAGGCAGCCCCCACTGTTGGGGTCCCCACTCAACCTATTCCATAGGCGGACCCACCCATGTTTTGTGCATGAGTTTGCACATGGTTTTGGGGTACGATGGTTTTCGTCCCCTGGTATTTTGTAGATCCGGTCAAGGGAACTACGGTTATGTTCTAATCCAGGGTTAATGGATTGGGGTTTATGTATGCTTCGGCATGTATATATATGTGTTGTAACACTAAAAGGATTATAATGAAAAATCAAGCTGGTAGTCCCAATTTGGGATCCAGGGGAAAATCTCTGTGTTTATCTGTTTTATGTTTTATGCTCTCGCTATTGTTTATTTTCTGTTATAAGATTCGTGTGTAGATAATTCTGTTCAGGGTTAAAACCTACACTATGAAGCGACATCTTTCTAGAAGTCATATCTCTTGCAACTAATTCTATTTCTAAAGTTTCTCCAATATTTTATTAAATATTCCAAATATTTAAATATTTTATTCTTACTTTTAAACTATGATATTTTTATTTTTGGATCATCTAACAAAATATGAACATAAGGAATTGAATTTTTTTTTGAGGTTTAACTAGAAGGATCAATGTCTTCTCACATTAGTTTTCATAACACCAATTAGGTCATGCATTCATTATCAATTAATCTACAAATAGAAACATGAAAACAACCATGACCAAGATTTGTCATAAAACCATGCTTATAACTAGCAATAACTAGATAAATAACAATGATAGAACAACCATTAAATTCACATAATAAAAAATACATTTACTCATCAAAAGCAAGAGAAACTTAGCTCTTATTAAACATAGGCAAAATCCAACCAGGTCTGAGACTTCCATGTACTGCCCGACCATTGAATGACTAAACCAAATATTTCTTTCAGCCAATCACCCCTGTGCCATATTCCAAGCATGAATGTGGGATCTCATGGGATAAACCAATCCATAAGCAACCAAGGGAATCCAGAGGTTAAACCACCTCCACCCTCACCATATTGTGATCTCACCTAAACCGGCCCCGAGATCACAAAACCAAACCGAGCTTTGATGCCTCATAATTTATTCTCCAGTACCTTGAGTTATTTTCCCATCTCCACCCTTAGGATGTATCGTCTATCTCGCCATTGTCGTTCAAGGTATTCCTAGGCCTTTAGGAATTTTCTTGAGACCACCTCACCCGAATCCAAATTCTTCAGGCAATCCAAAGATCAAACCGAGAAAAATCCCATCACACCATGGTTATATAGAAAATGGCAAGGCAAGGCTAAAGTCCATTGTCAAACCCAGCAAAACCCATGCCAATGATAGCAAAAGAACCAAATACCAACATGCACATACCATGCATGTCAAAACCAGCTAGGAAATCATACATGCAATCTGTTACCTAGAAGTATTCCTGCTAAAGCTACTTGATCCAACTTTTCCTTGCTTTATCCTTGCTTTCTTTGGTTTCCTTGTCCTTTCCTTTTCTTTCTCGCTGTCCTTCTCCTCTTGGTCCTCTTCTCATCTTCGAGATTAATTCCAAAATTGAATTGACAAAAGGCTACCAATTTATGCTCTGATGTATTTTTAATGATGATGCCTTTGATTTCTTCAAATTTCCCTTGTTTTCCTTCATTTTCCTCCTCACATGCAACCTGTGACCTTTCACCTTTATTTTCTCCTAATTTCCTTTATTTTCATTAATTAAAGTTCCAATTACTACCACTTTAATTGATGTGAAAATACGCTTGCTTCCCGACCTGAAACTCCTTGAATGCCTTGTGTTGGTCTGCATAAATCTTCTAATTGTCCCGTGCTCCCTTTAGATTCTTCTTGATAACTTGCATTTCATGTTCCATTTCTACCAACATGTCTGGTCCAATAAGTACCTTGTTCGCTGGATCACTCCAGCCGATGGGAGTATTACAAATCCACCCATAAAGTGCCTCAAACAGACTCATCCTCAATGACTTGTGATAACCATTGTTGTAAGAAAACTCGACCAATGGAAGGTACTCCTCCCATCTCCTGTACTGATGCAAGAAATACATCCTTAGTATATCCTCTAGAATCCTGTTAACCCTCTTTGTATTTCCATATGTCTGTGGATGATAAGTTGTATTGAAGGCCAAATCTACCCCAAAACCTGCAAAAAACTCCTTCCAAAACCTGAAACACCTCCTTCCAAAACATGGAAGTGAATTAGCAGCCATGTCTGACATAATCTTCTTCGGAACACCATGCAATCTCACGATCTCCCTGATGAAGATTTGTGCTACCTCACTAGTTGAAGATGTAGGCTTCATTGGAATGAAGTGAGATACCTTGTTCAACCTGTCGACCACACCCATGATAGAATCATGTTGCCTCGATGTGATTGGAAGACCTGTAATGAAATCCATGGAAATGACCTCCTGTTTCCATTTTGGAATTGGAATAGGTTGTACTAGTCCACCTGGATGCTTACACTCTACTTTCACCAATTGACAGTCCAAACATCTAGCCACGAACTCTACCACTTCCTTCTTCAAATTCAACCAATAATAAAAATTCTTCACTGTTGTCAACATCTTATGATATCTTGGGTGACCCGAATATGGTTTGACATGAAACTTCCTCAAGATAAGCTTCTTGAGCTCACTGTCATCTGACACATATATCTTGTCCCTGAATCTCACCAAGCCATATGTCGTGAGACAATAGTCCACATCCTGATCACCTGTACCATCTTGCAACCTGTGCATAAGCTCCATGTACCTGTCATCCTATTGCCTTGCTTGTAAGATCTGATCCTGTAAATCTATCCCATATGAGCTCACTACTTCAACATGGTTCAACTCCACTTTCTTGCTGAGAGCGTCTGCAACTTTGTTCTCCTTTCACTTAATGTATCTTATCTTGAAGTCAAAATCACTAAGGGTGTCCAACCATCTAGTTTGCCTGGCATTCAAATTCAGTTGGTCAAACAGATATCTCAACCCACTGTGATCGCTCATTAATAAAAACCTCCTGCCAAGAATATAATGTCTCCAAATCTTCAAAGCATGAATAATAGCTGCCAACTGAAGATCGTGAATCACATAGTTTTGTTCATGCTCATTCAGATTCCTGAACTCATAGCATACCACCAGTCCCTCTTGCATAAGGAATCCACCAATCCCTCTCTGGAAAGCATTTGTGCACAACACAAACTATTTGTCTAAATTTGCAATCTTCAGCACTGGAGCATTTGTTAACAATTGCTTCAATTGCTAAAAATTGGTTTCACATTCCCCTATCCATTCAAACTTCTTACCTTTCCTTTGCAAGGATGTAATAGGATATGCAATGTGCGAGAAGTTCATGATGAACATCCTATAGTAACCTGCTAACCCCATGAATGATCTAAATTCTTCCACAATTATAGGAGTTTCCCACTACATGATGGCCCTTATATTTTCCGAATCTACTTCTATGCCTTCCTTAGAAACAACATGTCCCAAGTAATGTACCTTTGTTTGAAAGAAACTACACTTGCTAAATGGTTGGCATGCTCTTAGCAATCTCAACACTGCTGCTAAATTCTCGACATGATCTTCCTCATTCTTATGAAATATCAAGACGTCATTAATGAATACAATAACAAATTTGTCCAGATAAGGACGCAACACACTATTCATCAAGCACATAAAAGTAGTTGGAGAATTATTCAAACCAAATGGAACTACAAAAAACTCATAATGCCCATGCCTGGTCCTGAAGGCAATCTTGTATATGTCCTCTTCTTTAATGTGTATTTGATTGTATCTTGATCATTGTTGCTCCCTTCAACTGATTAAACAAGTCATCAAGCATCGACAATGGGTACTTTTTCTTGATCGTCACCTTGTTCAACTGCTTATAATTAATGCACAATTTGAGAGTACCATCCTTCTTCTTCACGAACAATACTAACACACCCCAAGGTGATACACTTTCTAATGTATCCCTTATCAAGAATTTCCTTCAACTGCAACTTCAACTCTATTAACTCTCGAGTGCTCATCCTATACAGTACCTTTGATGATGGTGCTGCCCCTGGCACCAATTCAATAGAAAAGCCTACTTCCCTATGAGGATGCAACTCTGGAATCTTCACTGGAAACACATCCTGAAACTGTTGCAATACAGGGTACCTCTTAAATATTTTTGCATCCTCAACATCCTTACCCTTGTCACTAGAAATATGAACTGCAAACATCACACACACTTTCCTGCAACTACGCTTGGCCTGCATAGTTGTGATCGTCCTCAATGATGCAGGCTTCTTCTTTCCTTGCAATATTCTCTTTTCCCCATGATCATCAAAGCACTCAATAACCTTGTCATAGCATTCTACTTTGGTCATGTGAATATACAACCAATCCATACCCAACAACATATTATATGATATCAATGGAAGTACATTCAAATGTGTTGCAGTAGGCATGCCATTCAACTCAAATGTACAAGCTCTTACCCAATGATGAACTTTGTTCTTAGTACTTGTAGTAAACTGCACCAACCAAGACTCTGCATGCACTTATTTTCTCAAGCGACACTTATCCATCATGTTAGGATTAACATAACTATAATTAGATCCAGGGTCAATAAAAATAGAAATAAATTGATCACAAAGTTTACCATTTATCTCAATAATAGATGTTTGGTGATCTGCCTGCCTGTTGTCCACAACTACATAAATCTGAAGAATGTTACGAGCAACATCCCCAAATGTCTATGCCTCCTGAGCATTATAGATATGAGGCCTACCTTCCTAGTACAATGGACAATCCTTCTTGCGATGATATTTTCCGCATATCCAACACTGCAATAATCCCCTACCATCGCCTCTAGTTTTTTGCTCTCCAGGTTGTGACCCATGTCCCTTCTCAACCGCATTAAAATTCTTGTAAGGTGTTATCACTCCACCAGATTCCCAAGGTTGAGGAAGGAATCCCAACAGAGGTAACCACAAACCAAGATTTTGACTTGACAGCTAGCCCTATCAAGCTGGAGAGGGATCACTCCAAAAGGGTCACAACCAGGAGGAATGGAGAAATTAGGGTTTTGGGCTAGGTATGATGTGCAATGGTTGTTTTTATTTGGTTTTGGTTGGGTAAATCAACAGATAATGAAATAGGTCAAGGAGAACTAGGTCAGGGCTAAAGAGTGAGGGTTGCAGGGATGAATGGGGCAAGGTAGGTGTAATGACAATCACTTGATGGAAATGGTTATGGAATGGTTTAGAAAATGTAAGGAGGCTGAGGGAAGCATAAGAGATGTATTTATCTCAGACATAAGATATGAAACAAAATATGATCAGTTACCCAAAACAGAGCATGGCTAGCATGTATTCTGAATTTCACACTTATAAAAGATCATAATATAGACATGAAAGTGAAGATGAACAATACATTCACACATATGTCACTAAAGAAGAAACAATGAAAGACATTTAATACCACAGGTATCGCATAAATATTGCTGCAACTCCTCTTGTATTAATGGCCAAAACTGAGTACAAAGTCTCCTTGATCAACTAAGCAAAATGAATTGATTCCAATTTCCCAACCATTATTACATTGAATTTCTACAATTTATACACCAATTTACAAAATATGAGGCAAATCTCAGATCTAGAATTATTTCAAACATTAAAGCTAATTCCTAACCTCTAGGAACATAAAACTGTTTAAAAATAAATGAATTTCTTGCCTAAGTCTGCGAATTCATGTTTTGGAGGAATTTGGAGAGACCTCCCTTGCGGATATGCACCTTGAGAACAAGGAAAATATGTTTTATTAGGCTGATTGTTGAGCTGCAACTACCCTTTTTTCTTGTGTTGCACTGTTGCTAATGTGCTGATGTAGTGGGGCAGTTTAGGACGTGGACCACAATTTGTTGATATGTTGACAGGTGAGCTGAGAGCTGTGCGGGCAGATATGTTGTATGAACGGAGTGTTGAACGATTTTGGCTACCCAACTTGACCTTTATGTTGTTTTATTACCCTAAATCCTTTTGTTGTGTTAAAACCTTTTTATAAACAAAATAGCGTGAAAAAATGATATACCGGACGTCAAATTTTCCAAATTTCAATTTTGAAGTGCATTGCATCCGCGCAATTCGCAACCTTTACAGTTTAGTTTATAAATAATACAATTGACGATGTGATGTGATGGGGAGGTGATGTGGAGGGTAAGTGGGACCGGACCACAACGCACATCGCAATTCTTAAGTTTTAGTTATAAGCTACAGGGGTTAACTCTTAAAATTTGCGAAGTGCGGGGAAGAGGGACCCACTGGCAATTGGCAGAGTGTTATGAATCGACGAAAGGTTTAAGTGGTAAGTGTTTTAAGTTCATAAGTTTTTTTATGATATATGAATGTATTGCAATGCCTGTAAAGTGGAGGGGGGAGCTACGGAGGTGGGGCAAACTTACCGCACCGAAAACTAAATAAAATAGATTGTGGGCACTCACAAAGGTAAAACAAATGTGATGCGATATCGCAAATCGGCGATCACATTATTTAAAGTTTAGCTCCAATGCAAAACACGTAAAAACTACAATATGCGATGAGGGCCCAACTTTAATCGTGATCGGGGAATGAAAAGCGATGAAATGGTAAAGATGGAAGGGTAAACAAGAAAGGCAAAAAAAAGGTAAGGTAACATATATTTCAATGGAAAATGAAATGGAAGGGAAGCGTGGCAGGGAATGGGTCCCACTTCATATCGCATCGACGATTTATAAAGTTAGTGTTAAGAAGATTGTAGTTAATTGTTATGATTTGCGATGGCCGATATGCGATGAAGGTAAGGGGTCCTACCAATGGTTTAAGCGGTCTTTTGTTATATATATTATATGCAATATATATATAACGGTAAGTTTATATAACACCACTGTTAGATGGGTGGCGAAGCTTATAACATAAAGTCTAAAACTTAGATGGGTGGCGGAGCTTATAACATAAAGTAATAAAGTGCTAAACTATGGGGGTTTTGGGGGTTAAATGGGATTTTAAATGGAATTCAAAGTGCTAAAATATGGGTTTTAAATATAGTTTAGGCTATATAGTAAATGAAGTTTGAGTTTTAGTAATAACTTGGATAATTTAGAAAATGAGATGAAATGTTTGGATATTGGGGAAAAAGGTGAAAATAGTAAAAAACGAAATGAGATCAATGATAATGACGGAGATGAGGTGAAAAATAGAAAAATAAGGTGGGGTGGGTGGGATGCAAATACCAGTGCTAACATCGGCTCCAACTGGGGAAGATAGCTTTGAAGGAGGTGTCTAGAACTGCAGATCTTTGGGAATTCATTGATCAGTGCCTTATCCATTAGGCAATGGAGTCCAATCTGTAAACTGTAACTAAAACTGAAACTAAAAACATACTGCAAACTTTAACCCACACTAACAAATCATCAAAGCCTTAGGGCCTTCACCTCGGGCTTCAAACCTTGATGAATTTTGTCAACACTTGCTGAAAATAAAATAAAATCAAACTGAAATGATACCAACCTGTTGGGGTTCCCATGCTTTGGCCAGATTGGCAAGACCAAAAGATGAGACAACATCAAACCACTTTCAGACTTCAGGATCTAGCCCTCCTAGGTCCAGAGAGGGATCTCCCTATAATAGTCAAAGGTAAATGTATTTGGTGTTGAAAATGGCAACAAGAAACAGTGAAGGAGGCCTCCTGAAACATCTTTCCTGATCCTAGTTGGAAAGTGATCACCTAAACTAGGTGGGGACCACACATGTGATTTTTGTCGAAAATTCTATTTTTAGACTATGTCTATTTTTAGACATATGGAGCATGGTATAGGAGTTGCGGGATGCTATTCTTGGATGATTGGTCAAGTTGGTAAAAATAGATGGACATCTATTTTTAGACATATAGGTCGAAGTCTATTTTTAGACCGCCGGGCTAAAAATAGAACAATCAAATATTATTTACTCTTAATAATATTTGGACTCTAAACATTATCTTATTCTCTTGGAGCACTTCAGTTAAGTGCACAGATGTGACACAGGAGCTGACATAAGGAATTACGCTATTCCTGAGGGTTAAGTGGAGCTATTGCATGGATACTTCAGTTAGAACTCATGTGAGAGAGTTTGGTGGAGTTGATTGAGGAAGTTAATGGAGTTGTGTTCAATTTAACTAATCTAAACATAGTTGAGTTATTTGTATCTAGTTTAACTGATTGATACAATTAGTGAGAGTGGTGTGAATTAATTATTAATTAATTCACTAATTATAAACTCATTAATCAACTAAAGAATACATCAGTTAACTTCAGTGCATGGACAGTTTCAGTGGAGACCAGTGCAAATATAGGTGAAAGGGCAAGTGTGACTATCAATTGTGACTATAAGTGATGCATGTTTTGCATCCAACACTTAGTAGAGATGCCTATAAAGACTGTGTGAGCAAGGCTGGGGTAATACATTCTCATCAAGAGGAATTCTTCAGCAGGGATTGTGTAGTAGAGGCAGGCTAAAGGCTGGCAAAGATCGGTTCATGGGATTTGCAAGATCAGGGCCTGATTAGTGTGTAGCAAGTAGAGATTGTACTGAGAGCTTGTGAGGAGCTTTGTATGATGATTGTTACATGATCTCTATGACATATATGATATACAGATAGTTGGGGGTTTTCAACTTTAAGCTTTCCCATTACATACTGTGTTCATATGTGTGAATTTTTATGGCTTTAATGTGTGCATGCAATTGATTTTATTTCCGCATGTAATGATCAATGGTAGAAGAGATTCTGTATTGTGCATGAAGTCAAATAGTGTGTGATCAGGAGAATATCGGTGAATAATATATCATTTATTCAAATTTCTACATGGTATCAGAGCGATATTGATCATCTAGATCTATTAAGGTTGATTACAATATTTCGTGGACAAAGTCCGTAACGATGCCAGGTAGCCTTCGGATCCATCCTTTCTTCCGAAAGGTGATATATCCCGCAAATGCCCCTACAGCCATTCTTCGTGCTAGAAACAATTTTTTCTCAAGTTTAGATCGGAAGCGTTGAGTTTCTAAGTCGTTGGAATTCGAATTTGCACAGGAAGATTAAAATAAAGATGGAGAAGAATGACACTATTCTCTTATACTTGAAAACGTTTGTCCACTGCAGGGATGAGCTTGGGAGTATAGGAGTTAGTGTGGATGAAGAAGGACAAGTCAAGAAGGTAGGGATTCGAGCAAGGAATCTCTACAGACTTGAAGTAGATGGGATATCTACTGAACTTCCTACTGTTGGGAAGTGCATGAAAGACATGCAATTGATGCTTGAGAGGGAGCAAGTGTTGCATGCAGGCGAGAAAGACATGAAACTGAAGCTTGAGAGGGAGCAAGTTTTGCATGTAGGTAATAGTGAACCTTGGGATGTGGAGCAGCCACAAGATGAGGATCATGGAGTGGGAGCAACCACTCATGCAGAGAAATTTCGAGCCAGATGGGCAGAGGGAGTGCATGCAGCCATACCACCAAGTGAGAGGTGGGGCGACATGCATGAGTAATCCCAAGTGGAGATTTCTGGGCAGGATTCATGGATATGGTGTGAATATCATGAATTGAACCTGGCTACGAGGTGCCCACAGCGCAGCAGTAGCAGATCAGTTGGATTGATGCAGGTAGATCAAAGTGACAGTGTCGGATACTGGAGCGCGAATCAGAGTTGACAGCAAGTGCAAGAGTGCATGGGTGCAAGATTTCAACAACGCATTGGTTCCTGATGACATGTGTAGTAGCAAAGCAGAGGTCAAAGACTTTGATGATAGATGCATCAGATTGATTGAGTTGTTTGGAGCCTATTCAATTTCGGAGATGTTGCATGCAAAGGGTGCATGGCGCATGCATGGAGTTGCATGGTGCATGCATGAGTTTGCATGGCGCATGAAAAGGGCGCATGGCGAATGCATGGAGTTGCATGTCGCATGCAAAGACATTCCTTTCTTTTTGAGAGGGAGTGTTGAAAATGGCAACAAGAAATAGTGAAGGAGGCCTCCTGAAACATCTTTCCTGATCCTAGTTGGAAAGTGATCACCTAAACTAGGTGGGGACCACACATGTGATTTTTGTCGAAAAGTCTATTTTTAGACTATGTCTATTTTTAGACATATGGAGCATGGTATAGGAGTTGCGGGATGTTATTCTTGGATGATTGGTCAAGTTGGTAAAAATAGATGGACATCTATTTTTAGACATATAGGTCGAAGTCTATTTTTAGATTGCCAGGCTAAAAATAGAACAGTCAAATATTATTTACTCTTAATAATATTTGGACTCTAAACATTATCTTATTCTCTTGGAGCACTTCAGTTAAGTGCACAGATGTGACACAGGAGCTGACATAAGGAATTACGCTATTCCTGAGGGTTAAGTGGAGCTATTGCATGGATACTTCAGTTAGAACTCATGTGAGAGAGTTTGGTGGAGTTGATTGAGGAAGTTAATGGAGTTGTGTTCAGTTTAACTAATCTAAACATAGTTGAGCTATTTGTATCTAGTTTAACTAATTGATACAACTAGTGAGAGTGGTGTGAATTAATTATTAATTAATTCACTAATTATAAACTCATTAATCAACTAAAGAATACATCAGTTAACTTCAGTGCATGGACAGTTTCAGTGGAGACCAGTGCAAAGATAGGTGAAAGGGCAAGTGTGAATATCAGTTGTGACTATAAGTGATGCATGGTTTTCATCCAAAACTCAGTAGAGACGCCTATAAATACTGTGTGAGCAAGGCTAGGGTAATACATTCTCATCAAGAGGCATTCTTCAATAGGGATTGCGCAGTAGAGGCAGGCTAAAGGCTGGCAAAGATCGGTGCATGGGATTTGCAAGATCGGGCCTGATTAGTGTGTAGCAAGTGGAGATTATACTGAGAGCTTGTGAGGAGCTTTGTATGATGATTGTTATATGATCTCTATGACATATAATATACAGATAGTTGGGGGTTTTCAGATTTAAGCTTTCCCATAAATTACTGTGTTCATATGTGTGAATTTTTATGGTTTTAATGTGTGCATGCAATTGATTTTATTTCCGCAAGTAATGATCAATGGTAGAAGAGATTCTGTATTGTGCATGAAGTCAAATAGTGTGTGATCAGGAGAATATCGGTGAATAATATATCATTTATTCAAATTTCTACATTTGGATTTCAAATGTCAAGATGTTAGGCTAGTTATAGGTGCAAGGTTTGTTTGTTTGATTTTGAGTTTGGTTGTTGGGAATCAGGAATGAAGGGTTCAATATAAGACAAGGCAATGAGCAGAGAGGATTTTAGGAAAAGAGAGATAAATTCAGATGGTATTCAAGACCATTGGGCAAATGGAGTCAGGAAAGGGTTTACTTGCTGTTCAATACGCAGGCTTTCAGTTGGGCTAGTCATCTAAAGCATTGGATCCTAACATGATTGTGTGGCATGGAACAATCAGGGAAGAAAGTGAAAGAATGAGGGTAAACCAATTTCTGTCTATAGATCAGGTCAGAGGTCATTTAACTCCAGACCTGCTTGGACATACTCTTAGGCAACTCTTCAAAGAAAGGCAAGGAACAAACTGAGGGAAATTAGAAAGGTTTAACTAACTGAAAAGGATCCTAGTGAGACAGAGCCAGAGTTCTAAACTCCCAGTGTTCCCAATTCATTCAATTAAACTCTAACAAGAACATCTAAGAAGCAGATTCATTAACTCATACATCAACTAGCAGGCAATAACATCCACTACACTGGTTAAATTAACTGAAACTACTTCTTAGATAACACATTTAGCAGAAAACATTAAGGCAAGGAGAGCAGAAGCATAGGGTGCCTAACAAGGGCAAATCCTATGCCAGATTTCTGATGCAATCCAGAAGAACTGAAATGGAATGAAATAAAACACAGAGACAGAAAAACATCACCGCAGCTTTAGATCAGGATCCAAAGAAGTATGCTTGTCATATTAAGAGCAACACCAATCAGGTATAGCATTTGCCAATCGCTGGAGATTCAGTTTGAAAACATACTCCTCAGCCTATCTTACAACTTTACACAGAACTATATGTCATAGAAACAGCTTGCAGCTCTCTGATATCTCATCAACAACCTTTACAATAGTTTTCTCATGATTTTTATAACTAAAGAGAAGCAGAGGAGGTAGGTAGAAAACTAAATGCAACATTAACACTCAGAAGAGGAAGAGGGCCGAAGCCCATTCTATTTTAAACTCAGAGCATTAATCTCTAGCACTTTGGAGGAAAAAATGGTCTTCGTCAAGCTTCATTTACTCCAGGTATGTCTCTGATGCATTCTGGTTTGCTGTACGTTGTAGTACCTTTGGTGAATAAACAAAATGGTAAATAAATCACTGAATGGTCTGCCATACTTATGAAACAAATGCTCTGATAGTCTGGGACTGTGTTTTGGGCGGAAATCTCCTCTGGAGCACGACATATAATAAAAATAGTATGGGCAACCTGTCCTTTCTGGGAGGAAAAAATCCTGCTGATGTAGAGAAACCTACTGTATAATAACTTCTGCATATTCGTATCATTTGTCAGTGAAAACCTTGCCGCTGCATCAACACTGTGTATTTATGGCGGCGTTTTCACCTCATATACTCTGCAAAACCCACGACTGTGTGAAGAAAAACATGCACGGAGGGGGTGGATGGTTACGGAGGACAGGCGGAGTGATAGCGCGGCGGTGGCGGAAATGGTGGCTTTTGGTCAAAACAGTGGTGAAAATGCATTGAAATGTTATAACAGTGAGAAAACAGGGTTTGATGGAGAAAAGAGCGCAGACCGTTAGATCGTGGTCCGGGGGCAAAGATCGACGGCGGGGATTGCGATTGCGATGATCGGAGGTCGGAGCGATCAATCGCATCAGAAATGATTGCGATGAACCGAACGAGGGACAAAACATAAGTGTTGCAATTGAAAGGATTACGATATTGCACGGGCCGTCCGATCTATGTGGTAGATCAATGGTGGAAAACAAGTCGCGGGACTTGTTAATAAAATAATTGCATCGGAACTGTTTCAATGTTACAAAGGATTTTAACGCTCCGCTCTGATCTTCCGATGCGATTAGCCCCTAAGGCACTAAGCGCTTGGTCTCAGCGCTGGGCTATATGGGGAAAGGTGGAAGGGGGCTTACGGGAAAGGAGCTTAAGCCTATTATAAGGTCGAAAAGTGGGTTTTTTACCCCGTTTTAGTGCATTTTAAAACCAAAGGAGGGTAATGATAGGGGGATAGAGGGGAAATTTGGGAAAACGAAGGACAAGGGTGGGATTTCATGGGAATTTTGGGAGGTTTTATGAGAGTAAGGGGGGGATTTAGGGGGAACAAAAAGGGACTTTGGCAAAAGGGAACAATGGATAAAATGAGGCATTCTACAGAGGTACAAGGGGAAGAAAAGGGCCTTTTGGAGCGCAATTTTAATCATCAGCAAGGCTTACTGACTTCATAATCAGCAAAGGGAAACAGTCAAAGGAAGGGAATTATTAAAAGGCTTCAAGGATGATGTGTTTTCAAGGGAAATGCATTCCTTGAATGCTCATAAGACATCCTAGCCCCTTTCTTGCTTGTCAAGGAATTCATAAGGGGCTAACACAACCTACTCTAATCTGCTGCACAATTACTTATTACGTGAAATGATCCTTCCAGTGTAACCAATCTAGGAGATGGCTACTTACTGAAGTTCTGCTCTCACTTTCCTCGAGCAGGCATAATGATATACATGAAGGCAACTCACAATAGAAATTGAAATCAAGGCTTATGCTGAAAAACAAAACAACATTAATCTTCTCCAATGCTTCTAAAAGACTACTGAAGGGATCTTGAAAATCCTGAAGCATTACCTTGTCTTGAGATCCAGCAAAAAAAATACAAGTACTTCCTTTATTCTGATATGAAAGAACACTTGGTTGTTGATCGATAAGAGAGCATAGGGAAGTATGAATTTCTGCTATCTGAGTGTTGGTTGCAAGTTCTTAAAGAATGAGCAACTCTGATTCTTTCTTTGGCATACTGTCTCTCTTAGGCTCATACTCCTCAAATTCATATTCTAAATCATCCTTAAATAAGAAACATTCTTCATGATTATCAAACATGACAACCCTATCATCTTCATGAAAGAAAACAATATTTGTTAGTTGATCTCCTTGCAAGGAATCATTATCATAAATTGGTTTACTCACTACAATTTCCTGTATAGTTTCATCAAGCTCCTCATCGAAATTATCTTCATATTCATCGTACTTAGGCAAATCAAGTTCAGGAGAAACTTCATCAAATATGAACATTGAAAAAGGAGACTGTCTTTCTTCATGATGATCCATAAATCTAGTTTCGGGATTGTCCTCATTTAAACTTATATTTTCATTTTCAAAAGTGGAAGAAGTTTTACTAACAACTTCTTGATTATGTAAACAATGCAAACTTGCATTAGCTTGGGTTGTAATATGATTGTTCAGGAGTTGATATATCTCATCTTCAGACAGAGGAGAAACTACTTTTTGTTTTCTTTTGATAACACAGTAATTGTTTTCTTTCTATCCTAAAGATTCACAAGGATGTTGAATATCTTCTTTAACCTTTGGCTGATCAACTTGTTGTATTGTTGCAAGAATTGTCTCTTGTGGGAAATCTTTATGAACAAAGACAATATACATCATCTTTTTCTTCCATGAGAGAAAATGATTTCTCTTTTTGGTGATGAAAAGGATTGTCTTGCAAAGCCTCCAAGATTTCTTCATCCATGAACTCATTATCATCATAATAATCCTCTAGGTTTTGAATGAAAACCTCAAAATGATCACAACAATTATTAACCAAAGACAAAGAAGGGTAGGACTCCTTGTATTCTTCTTAAAATATTGAATGGAAAACTCTAAGAGAACATATATTGGTAGGTGGCAAACCTTCATACCAAGATCATGGTTTTCCTTCAAGAGAAGCCATGAACATATTTAAGAGACAATCTTAAGGAAATTCAACCTTCAACTTGCATGTATGCATGTGAAAACTAACTAGATGTAAAGCAGCATCATTCCTATCATCATATTTAAACATAGGAAAATTCCTTTGCCAATCTACCTTAGGCATTTTATTTGGGAAACTTGGAATGTGATCCTGGCTCATGGGAGCATACCTTCTTGCAACAATTTCCATCTTGAAAATTCTTGAAGCTACTGATATTTATGCAGTGGATTTGCCAAGAAGTGTTTATTTTCTGGATCTTTCAGTCAATGGAGTCGCTAGGTGAATGGTTCAGCCTTCATATATGTCCAAATGTTGTTCACCATCAACAATTAATCTTTATCGTTCTTTCCTAGGGAGGATTTTTCTTTTTGCCTCCCTAGCAACGACGCTAGTATGTTATCACTCCACCAGATTCCCAAGGCTGAGGAAGGAATCCCAACAGAGGTAACCACAAACCAAGGATTTGAATTGACAGATATCCCTATCAAGTCGGAGAGGGCTCTCTCCAAAAGGGTCACAGCCAGGAGGGCTGGAGAAATTAGGGTTTTAGGCTAGGTATGATGTGCAGGGGTTGTTTTGATTTGGTTTTGGTTGGGTAAATCAACAGATAATGAAATAGGTCAAGGAGAACTAGGTCAGGGCTAAAGAGTGAGGGTTGCAGGGATGAATGGGGCAAGGTAGGTATAACGTTAATCACTTGAGGGAAATTGTTATGGAATGGTTTAGAAAATGTAAGGAGGATGAGGGAAGCATAAGAGATGTATTTCTCTTAGACAGAAGATATGAAATGAAATATGATCAGTTACCCAAAATAGAGCATGGCTAGCATGTATTCTGAATTTCACACTTACAAAAGATCATAATATAGACATGAAAGTGAAGATGAACAATACATTCACACATATGTCACTGAAGAAGAAACAATGAAAGACATTTAATACCACAGGTATCCCATACATATAGCTGCAACTCCTCTTGTATTAATGGCTAAAACTGAGTACAAAGTCTCCTTAATCAACTAAGCAGAATGAACCGATTCCAATTTCCCAACCACTATTACATTGAATTTCTTCAATTTATAGACCAATTTACAAATTCTAAGGCAAATCTCAGATCCAGAATTATTTCAAACAATAACGTTAATTCCTAACCTCTAGGAACATAAAACTGTTTAAAAATAAATGAACTGCTTGCCTAAGTCTTTGAATTCATGATTTGGAGGAATTTGGAGAGACCTCCCTTGCGGATTTGCACCTTGAGAACAGGGAAAATCTGTTTTATTATGCTGATTATTGAGTTGAATTGACCCTTTTTTCCTGTGCTGTGTTGTTGCTAATGTTCTGATGTAGTGGGGCAGTTTAGGACGTGGACCACAATTTGCTAATATGCTGACAGACGAGCTGAGAGTTGTGCGGGCAGATCTGCTGTATGAACGGAGTGTAGAATTCTTTTGGCTGCCCAACTCAACCTTTATGTTGTTTTATTACCCGAAATCCTCTTGTTGAGTTAAAACCATTTTATAAACAAAATAGCGTGAAAAACCGATATACCGGACCTGAAAATTTTCAAATTTCAATTCTGAAGCGCATCGCATCCGCGCACTTCGCAACCTTTACAGTTTAGTTTATAAAGAATACAATCAGCGATGCGATGCGATGGGGAGGTGACATGGAGGGTAGGTGACATGGAGAGTAAGTGGGACCGAACTACAACACACATTGCAATTCTTAAGTTTTAGTTATAAGCTGCAGGGGTTAACTCTTAAAATTTGCGAAGTGCGGGGAAGAGGGACCCACTGGAAATTGGCGGAGTGTTATGAATCGACGGAAGGTTTAAGCAGTAAGTGTTTTAAGTTCATAAGGTTTTTTATGATATATGAATGTATTACAACGACTGTAAAGTAGGGGGAGCTGCAAAGGTGGGGCCGACTTACCGCATCGCAAACTAAATAAAATAGATTGTGGGCGTTCACAAAGGTAAAAAAAATGTGATGTGATATCGCAAATCATCGATCACATTATTTAAAGTTTAGCTCCAATGCAAAACACGTAAAAATTGCGAAATGCAATGAGGGCCCCACTTTAATCGCGATCAGGGAATGAAAAGCGATGAAACGGTAAAGATGGAAGGGTAAAGCGGAAAGGCGGAAAAAGGTAAGGTAACATATATTTCGCTGGAAAATGAAATGGAAGGGAAGCGTGGCAGGGAATGAGTCCCACTTCATATCACATCGACAATTTATAAGTTTAGTGTTAAGAAGATCGCAATTAATTGTTATGATTTGCGATGGTCGATATGCGATGAAGGTAAGGGGTCCTACCAATGGTTTAAGCGGCCTTTTGTTATATATATGATATGAAATATATATAACAATAAGTTTGTATAAAATGAATGTTAGATGGGTGGCGGAGCTTATAACATAAAGTCTGAAACTTTATAATAAATGGGTTTATAAAGTAATAAGCCCTGAAAGGTTATATATGTGGGTTTTGGGGGTTAAATGGGATTTTAAATGGAATTCAAAGTGCTAAACTATGGGTTTTAAATATAGTTTAGGCTATATAGTAAATGAAGTTTGGGTTTTAGTAATAACTTTGATAATTTAGAAAATGAGATGAAATGTTTGGATATTGGGGAAAAAGGTGAAAATAGTAAAAAACGAAGCGAGGTCAATGATAATGATGGAAGTGAGGTGAAAACATAGAAAAATAAGTTGGGGTGGGTGGGATGAAAATACAAGTGCTAACATAAGGAACCACATTTTCTTTTTCATCTGCATCCGGAGGTCTTCCTCGTTTCATTGGACACTTCCCTTTAACTTTCTCATTTCCCTTCAAGTCATGTCTAGGCTCAACTTTGCGCTTTGACTGCTCATAACAATTCCTCAACTCACGAATGGATTCCTCCAGTGATTTGGGCTCATCAAACTCAATCTGGTCTCTATATGCTATGGGAAATCCACTAATGAATCTTTGAATCTTAGCCTTCTCCTCCTTGATATATGCCACATACCTCAAGAGTTACAAGAACCTGTTGGTATACTCACCATTTGTTATAGAACCCATTTGCAACTCATAAAACTCCTTAGCTATGTCATCATAGTACCTCTATGATATGTAATTATTCTTGAAGAGTCTCTCGAACTCATCCCATATCAAGTCTTCTTCCCGAAGGTCCTTGACATTATTTACATATTCCCATGAGATATTTTCTTTCCCTTTAAGACCAAAGGTGGTTATCTTGGCTTTCATGTTCTCTGAGTAGCTATGCAATATGAAGAATTTATTCATCCCAAGCAACCATGCCTCTGCATCTTCTGACTTCTTCATCTCTCCATTGAATGTAGGAGGCTTCACTTTCTTGAAATTCTTAGGCATACACTCGCCCCTCCTATAAGGGTGACGACGGTGATGAATGTGATGATGTCTCCTGGATGAGGAACTAGAATGATGCCCATACATGCAATTCGTCCTGTCAGGTGTATCTAGATATTTACCGCCTCTAACTTTGTCCCCTCTATCAAACCTGTATCTGGATTGAGATCTGCTACCCTAGGCTCCATTAGTTTTCTCTTTCTGCTCTTGACTGATCCTCATTCGTCCATGTTTCTGCAACTTTGACAAACTCTAAATAATCATTGAATTAACCTCTACATGCTTCTCCCCTCAAGCTCCTTAATGTATTTGTTATACCAGGAGAATGCTCTTCCCCTTGTTGCCCAACTGATCTGTAGGGAGAGTCACAGGAAATGTAGTCTACCATTTTGCTTGTCATCTTGGATTCTCTTCTTCCTGCAAGTGTACCATGTCAGATAAACCAAATAGATACGAAAATCAAATCCAAACCTCTTTGATGTTTAAAGGAGATTTATCTCATATGCAAGATTAGTCCACATTAACATGTACATGTATAATCATAAGCATATCCATATAACAACATATCAACATATCAACATAACAACATCATGAATGGCCATACCAACCGTACATGACCCCATGCATGACAACAACAACCATAACAACATCATACTTTACCCAAAGAGAACACGACTTGCTCTGATACCACCCTATAACCACCTCCTCCCACATTTACCCACTTTCATTGGCTTTCCCGGGGTAAACATGAATTGAGGGTCACTATGATAAGACTCAACCTCCTATATGACCTTAAGGAAATGGAGTGGAAAACTTAAGACCTTATTGACTTCCCTCAAGTGCCACAAGACCTCCAGGAGCAACCCAAACCCTCCATTTGTCCAACCCCTGAGATAAATTTATTTTTCACTGGTATGGAGCCTCAACCACTCCCTTTCTAAGGCATGAAAGTGTCTATAGCACTCCAGTCGCTCCCATAGGCCTACCTACCAACGACTATGGTACTTTTGAGTAAGTTCTATGCCAGCGACCCTGAATTCAGAGCCACTTTTTCAGGGTTAGGACTCAGGCCTCTGCCTATAACTCAGTGAAATGTTTAGAGATGATTAATTACATAGAAACAAAGCTTGTAAACCAAAACTTGAACCAAGAATTGACCAAGCCTTCCCCAATTGGGACTGACATTCCATCAAACACTTGGTAAATATGCAACGTACAGGTCATGAATACAAATATGAACATAAGGAATTGAAAACTTATCTTAGTTTTAACAAGAAGGATCAATTGTTTCTCATGTTAGCTGTCATAGCACAAATTAGGTCATGAATTCATTATCCATTCTGTTACAAGTAGAAACATGAAAAGAGCCATGGCTAGGATTTGTCATAAAACCATGCATATAACCAACATATAACCAGATAAATAAAAATGATAGAACAACCACTAAATCCACATAATAACAAGTACATTTACTTGTAAAAATCAAGAGAAACTTAGTTCTTATTAAACATAGGCAAAATCCAACCAGGTTCGGGACTTCCGCGAACCACTCGACCATAGATTGGTTGAACCAAATATTTCTTTGAGCCAATCACCCCCGTGCCATATTCCAAGCATGAATGTGGGATCTCGTGGGATAAACCAATCCATAAACAACCAAGGGAATCCATAGGTTAAAATACCTCAACCCTCACCATACCTTGATCTCACCTAAACTGGACTTGAGATCACAAAACCAAACTGATCTTGGATGCCTCAAAATTTCTTCTCCAATACCTTGAGGAATTTTCTTGTCTTGTTAGGTCCCTATATTACTAGTTTTGTCTCTTATTGTTGTTAGTGTAACCCCCTTATTGTTATTATTGTACCCCCTTAAATTATTATTGTTAGGTCGGCTAGGATTACATTGTGGCCCCATGGACTCCTATATATAGAAAGGAGGTTTTGTAATTTGTATCATCCAAGAATTATTCATTCATGTAATGTATTATAGGTTTCCCCCTCAAAGTGGCTTATTTCTAAGGCGCTGATATCTCTTTTATTCTATTTTTGGAGCTGGTTTCACAACATTTGGTATCAGAGCTTTGGATTTTAGGGTTTTGCTGCTCCGAACAGGTCATCGTGGCATTTTCGCTATAAATTTTTTTTACGAAGGTTCAAAAGCTGAAATTTTGAGAGTGTGAAGCTTAAATCCTGAGGAACATCGTCACAAAATTTCAGAGCTTGGTTCGCAATATTTTTCGGAGATATGATCTGTGGAAGTTAGGGCTTTTTGTAGGCTCCTGAATTTCACTTAAAAGGGTCATCGCAGAATTTTCGCTATAAATTTTTTCTACGAAGGTTCAAGAGCTGAAATTTTTAGAGCGCAAATCCAAAATCCCGAGGAACATCGTTGCAAAATTTGAGAGCTTGGTTCACAATATTTTCGGAGATATGATCTGTGGAAGTTAGGTCTTTTTCAGGCTCCTGAATTTCATCTCAAGGAGGTGATCGTGGGAAAATCTTCATAGCTCTCTCTCTGAGCATCAGATTGGAATTCTATAAAAAGTGACTAGAAGTACACAGATTGTAGTTTCCTATCTATAAATTTCAAATCCAAAGGAGCAAAAAGTGACATGTGGTAAGTCATACAAGTTCGCTCTACTGAACCCGTCCATAATTAGGTCATTGTGGGATATTTGACATAAATTTGTCTTGAAGAATCCAAATCAATTCAGACCTATGGAATTTGAAAGAAGCTTCAGAGGACTACTACGGCTGAATTTTAGATGTTGAGGATCTGCAAGTATAGAGATAAGTCAATTTCAATATCGAACTGCTTAAAAGTAAGTAAATTTTTTTTTTTTTTCTTTTTTTTTTTCCCGAATTGCATAAGTCTTGTTTGAAGAATCAAGTTGAATTGATTCCAAGGGCATATTGTAGAATAAATATCAGTATTGGATTCTCAAATGACCTCTAAAAATAATTCAACACCCATTAAGCCTTTAGGAGGCTCTACTATGACTCATGAAGATGAAGAATGGCAACATGACATATCAAAATTACAAGAGCAAGTGCCACAAATTTTGCTCTCGAAAAGAGCAACAAAAAATGACATGGAAGTTTTGAAGAAAGGCGTGGAAACTAAGATGGATGGTTTGAAGAAAGGCATGGAATCTAAGATGGATGGTTTGAAGAATGGCATGGAAGCTAAGATGGATGGCATAGAAGCTGGCATGGAATCTAAGATGGATGACATGGAAGTTAAGATGGAAAACATGAAGAATGATCTAAAAGCAGACATGGAAGGTTTGACAAAGTTGATACAAGAAAGGTTTCATAATGGTGAAAAGATAGTAGAGGAAACTCATGATGAGAACAAAATAAATGTTAATCGTGATTTCATAAACTCTAATGTTGGAGGGAAGAACCACCATATTCCAAAAATGGATATGAGGAAGTTTGATGGAAAGGATCCTGTAACATGGATACTATATATGGAGCAATATTTTGATCTCAATAATGTGCAAAACACACAAAAGGTACACATTGAAACCTTACATTTAGAAAAAAATACATTTGTATGGTATCGATGGTTTTGCTCCCGTAAAAAAATTGTCACTTGGTCAATTTTTACGGAGGAAATGATAGCACATTATGAGGATACAAAGAGCAACACTTTCTTTATCCAATTGATAAATCTCAAACAAAAGTGTTTAGTGGGGGAGCACATTGGGGACTTCCAAAAATTGAATATAAGGGTAACTGATATTCCAGAGGAACACAGGATTGATCTCTTCTTAGGTACTTTAAAGGATAACATCCACTATGAAGTTCGCGTTTTGGAACCTGATTCATTGGCGAGGGCATTCAGGTTGGCAAGAAAAATTGAATGTAAAATTATGGTGACAAGGAAGACTACCACTCATTTCTATAAAGATGGAAGTGTTTCTACTCCTAGATTTCCACAACCTACAAGGTTGACACCACAACAATTGGAAGAAAAAAGAGCAAAAGGGCTTTTCTACAGTTGTGGTAGAAAATACACTAAAGGTAATAAGTGTGTTGAGAAGAAATTATTTTACATAGATTGTGAAGAGGAAGAAGAAAATGAACAAGAATCTTCAAAAGAAGAGGATATACACCAGGAACCAGCCCTAGAAGAGGAAGAAATGAGTCCGACCATATCGTGTAATGCATTGGCAGGAATTACCACTCCTCAAACTCTCAAGGTAGAAGGACATATCAAGAAGAAAAAGGTAATAGTGTTGATTGATTCGGGTAGTACCCATAATTTTATTCATTGTAAGGTAGCCAAGGAATTGAATTATTTCCTATACCCAGCACCAGAATGTCAAGTGATGGTTGCAAATGGAGGAACTATAAATTGCTCTGGAAAATGGCATAATATCAAGCTAACCATGGGGGAATATGTATTGACTAGTCCAATGCTTTCCATTCCTATGGGAGGTGCTGATGTTGTACTAGGAGTACAATGGTTACAATCTTTGGGGACGGTAGCTTTTAATTTTCAAGAACTTTTCTTGAAATTTTTTTCAGAAGGAAAGGAAGTCGAATTACGGTGTATTGCAGGGAAGCCAGGAAGGATAATAAGCTCTAATGTCATGACAAAGCTTCTAAAGAAAGAACAGCGAGGCGTAATTGCACAATTATGCTCACTAGAAGTTCCAACACCAAAATCATCTATTTCTGCAGATCTCCAACAAGTCTTGGACAATCATTCCAAGGTGTTTGAAACTCCCAAAGGACTCCCACCTATTTTTGATCATGATCATGCTATTCATTTGATTCCAGGAAGTGTTCCTCCAAACATCAGGCCTTATAGATATCCTTACTTCCAAAAGAGCGAAATTGAACGTATGATTGCAGAAATGTTAGAGGTGGGCATAATTCAACCTAGTCAAAGTTCTTTCTCTGCTCCTGTAGTATTGGTACACAAGAAGGATGGATCATGGCGAATGTGTCCGGATTATAGGGAGCTCAATAAGCTCACCATTAAAGACAAATTTCCCATTCCTGTGATTGATGAATTATTGGATGAATTACATGGAGCAATTTATTTTACCAAGTTGGATCTTCGTTCAGGATATCATCACATTAGAATGAAGACTGAAGATATTCCAAAAACAACATTTCGAACTCATGAGGGTCATTATGAATTTTTGGTCATGCCTTTTGGCCTTACCAATGCACCTTCTACATTTCAAGGGTTGATGAATTCCATTTTCAAACCCTTCCTTAGAAAATTTGTGCTAGTATTTTTTGATGATATACTAATCTACAACAGGTCTTGGAAGGATCATGTTGAACATGTTGACAGGGTGCTCAAAATATTGCAGGAGAAACAATTATATGCAAAAACATCCAAATTTTTCTTTGGAGTAAAAGAAGTGGAATATCTGGGTCATATTGTATCTCACGAGGGTGTTAAGGTAGACCCTAACAAAATTAAAGCCATTGAGGAATGGAAAGTCCCCACAACCATAAAGCAGTTGCGAGGATTTCTCGGGTTAACAGGGTATTATCGCAAGTTTGTTAAGAATTATGGGAGAATAGCAGCACCTCTAACAACACTATTGAAGAAAGATGCATTTTCATGGACTCCTGAAGCAACTAAGGCCTTTGAACATCTTAAAGAGGCAATGTGCCTAGCACTGGTCTTAGCTACACTAGACTTCACAAAAACCTTTATTGTGGAATGTGATGCCTCAGAAAATGGAATCGGTGTTGTTTTAATGCAGGAAGGAAGACCCATTGCTTTTGAAAGTCGTCCAATAAAAGGAAAGTATTTACATAAACCTATTTATGAGAAGGAAATGTTAGCAATACTGCATGCACTAAAGAAATGGCGAAATTACCTAATGGGAAGACACTTCAAGGTAAAAACTGATCATGATAGTATTAAACACTTTTTGGAACAAAGACTATCGTCAGAAGAGCAGCAAAAATGGGTCACAAAGATGTTGGATTATGACTTTGAAATAATCTACAAAAAAGGAAAGCTTAATGTTGTTGCAGATGCACTCTCAAGAAAGAATGAAGAGGTGGAAGCATTGCTTTGTGCCATTTCTATTATCCAACTAGATTGGATAATTGAAGCAAGAGATGAATGGAAGAAGGACAAAGATGTATGGACACTCATTCAAAATTTGCAGCAAGATCCTAGTACATCTGATACATTTAGTTGGAAAAATGATTCCTTATGGTACAAAGATCGCTTATATCTTTGTAAGAATTCCCAACTAAAACAAAAGATTCTTCTGGAATTGCACACTTCTCCTTTAGAAGGACACTCAGGATTTTTAAAAACTTACCACAGGGTGAAGAAATAATTTTTTTGGGATGGCCTTAAATCTGATATTCAAAAGTTTGTGGCGGAATGTTTGGTTTGCCAGCAGAATAAAGTTGAGGCAATTAAGACCCCGGGTCTTCTACAACCTTTATCCATTCCAAGTCAACGTTGGGAGGAGATTTCAATGGATTTTATCACAGGTTTACCTAAGTCCGAAGGAAAGAGTGTCATCATGGTGGTAGTTGATAGACTTACCAAGTATGCACACTTTCGTGCATTATCTCATCCATTTAAAGCAAGTACAGTTGCTACTACATTTATGGACAGAATTCAAAAGCTACATGGAAGCCCAAGGGTTATTGTGAGCGACAGAGATCCCATTTTTACTGGAAATTTTTGGACGGAGTTATTTTCTTGTTTGGGTACTCAATTAGCTCATAGCTCATCTTATCATCCTCAATCTGATGGTCAAACTGAGATAGAAAATAAATGTTTGGAAGGATATCTTTGTTGTTTTGTATCTGATAAACAAACACAATGGGTCAAGTGGTTACCTCTCGCTGAATGGTGGTATAACACTTCCTTCCATACTGCAGCAAAAATGGCCCCATTTATGGTACTTTATGGATATAATCCACCATCCATCACATCCTCATCCACCATCCATTTTAATAATAATAATAATTTAATTTTTAGGGCGTAGCCAATCCAAACACCAAATTGGTGTATGAGATCCCCTTGTTTGTGGGATAAGGAATCCCCCTTTACATGATAATTTGATTGCTAAAAAGCATGAATATGTACATCCCCTACCCACTCTAGTTTCAAACCTATAAAATTTTAGGAGGAGACAGATGTTTTTAACTACCAGGGCCACTAAAGTTGTAATATTCCTAATTAGCGATAGCTAATTGGAATATTCGATTTTGTTCAGTTTTGACGTCCATAGTATATAAATAAATAAAAAAGTGAGTGGAGAGGGTCTAACTCACTTAAGTGGAATAAAACAACTTCCTAGTAGCACAACTTTGAGACTTAAGAGGGAGTCAAGGGGGGCCAAGCACCACGTAGAGAGGGGGCCCACGTATGCTCTAGAAGCTACTGCGCAGGAGAGGAAGAGCATGTGGCAAGAGAGGGAGGCTCGTTGAGGAGATGGGCCTTAGGGTTGGAGGAAGGCCAACATTATAAAAGAGGGAGGAGCCTTCTCATTTGATTCATTCTGTTGTTGATGATATTGAGCTGGATGTTTGTCTTCTTGAGCATGCTGGCTGTCTAGCCTGTCTGCAGCACTGTTGAGTGCGTTGAGTGTCTTCGGTCGGAGATCTCGCCCTTAGCCCCAGGGGACTTCGAGTGCTTGCTCGGGCAAGTTTATTTCTTCAGTGTTTTGTGAGAGGTTTTGGTGTTTGGGTTTGTTGCGGAGTTGGGCTTTCATAGAGACTACGCAGTCACTAAGAGGGAGGACGCAGTCCATCTTGGAAGTGTTCCGGACCAGGATTTTTGCAGGAAATTGAGCCGAGATTTTGAGCAGAGGGTCAGCCTTTACAGTTGGGAGGATTTTGGTGGAGTTTGAGGCGATGTTTCAGTCATTCTCATTTAGCCTCTGCGCAGAGCCTTGGAGGCTAGCGTAATTCCCCAAGGGGGTGTTTTCCGGAGGTTTTCGGGGGTCGGCCAATTTTGATATGGTTTCTGGGTTTTGTCGGGATTGGTGAGGAGAGGAGGATTGCAGATTTTCAGCTCATTTCGGCAAGGGGATCAGCCCCTAGACTTCAGTCCATTCCAACAGTAGTAGCTACACGACAGTTTTCCAGCAGCTGGGACGCAGTTCAGTGAGCAGCCATTTCCTGTATATTCTGAGAGTATTTCTTCACTTACCTTGAGCAAGTTTAGGTGCCATCACTCTGATCACCTATTGTACTTCATTATATTTCTCAGTTTAATAAAATGTCTTAGCATTTCCTCTCTATATTTTTGGATGAGTTGCCGTACGTTCTGTCTATGTTATTATATGTCTGCTGCACTGTTATTTTTATATATTCTTGAGAATTCTAGTTCTATACCACCTGGTGTGTTTATCTTTCACTCTTAGACAGAGTCTGGAAGGGGCCAGGTAGCCTCCAGATTTCGTCCTCTTTTCAGAGGCAGTATATCCGGTAAATGCCCTCCCAGTCTATCTTTGGTTGGAGTTGTCATGTTTTAGAGATATCCCCGAAACGGGATATTACAATGGTATCAGAGCATAGTTCTGGCTTAGCCTGTGGTCTATGACAGCGGGGAAGAGACCATATATTTGTTACAGAGGCAGGAAGTATAGAGACCGTGAGCGTAGGTTGGAGAACACCTACGGAGAGGGAGACTGTGTTCGAGTAGTGGACACAGAACAAGAGAGAGAGCCTGTGACAGATGCAGAGCAGGAGGAGCCTATATTAGATTCAGAGCATAGAGGGCCAATGGGAGATAACACAGAGGACAAACATTTTGGGGAAGCACTCCTCAAATGAGTGCAGGATTTAGCTAGACAGATTGAGGTGATGGGTCAGAGATTCACCGCTGTAGAGGCTAGACAGCGTGAGACCCCACAGGTTTTCCAGGTAGGAGAGGGATCAGGTACATCCCACCATTTTCGGGAGCATGGTACTACTCAGTGTGATACTCCTCAGCTGATGGCTTCACGTGCACCTACCCGCTCTACCATGCCCACTTTCTTGGGAGCAGACACAAGGGTAGGAGCCCAACAGGAGGCAGAGCCCGATCACATGGGAAAGTATTTTGCAGAGTATCAGGCCTATGGGCAGGAGTTCACGGATTCTCTCTCATTCCATGATTTTGTTCAGCTCCAGCGAGACAGTAGACCTCGGGACCATCATAGAGGGCACCGACATTATCATGATGGAGATACCCACCGCACATCTAGCAGATTTCCTTTGCCTACGTTTGATGGCTCATCAAACAGTTCGGCAAAGTCTTGGGTGGAGAAGCTGGACATCAATTTCCAGCTTAACCAGATGTCGGAGACGGAGGCCATCAAGGTGGCAACATTGCATTTGGATGGTGAGGCTCAGGACTGGTGGTTCCATGGGATGGTCACACTCGGAAATTCTACTGTGATGATATATGTCGAGTTTACCAGGAGATTGATGGAGCGATTTGATCGGAGGGATCCAGAACATCACTTTGTTGAGTTGACAAGGCTCAAGCAGACTGGGAGCCCCGACACATACATTGCAGATTTCTTGAGGATTTCAGTGATGGTGCCAGATATATCCACAACACGGATGATCTATATGTTTGTGGAGGGATTCACAGAGCCACTTCGGGGTCTAGTCAGGTCTACTAGACCAGCTACGCTTCAGGATGCTATTAGCAGGACCTGAGATTTGCAGGATGCGTTGCCCAGGACTCGGACACCTTACCCCCAGAGACAGGGTTTCCAGCCTAAGGGGAAGGATGTGAGGATTCTACCTCCCAAGGGGAATCAGGGACAGGCATAGATAGATGATGATTCTAGGAGGGAGTTGAGGAAGAAGCGGCTATGCTTCACTTGTCAGGAGTCGTGGGCACCAGGGCATAGGTGTGCTGTTGGCAAAGCACACTTCATTGAGGTCTTCTCTGATGATAGCAGGGAAGAGGATGAGGAGGATGATGAGGAGGTAGGAGATAGTCAGAGGGCCTAGGATCAGTTGTCACCTCCACCTCTAGGGATGGGAGGTGCAAATTTTGCACCCACAGGGGGAACCCTTGTAGCCTTGTGAGGAGTTCCCAAGTATTTTACGTGCGCGTATGAGGGACAATGTGTGGCCAGCGAGTGTAAGTTTTGGTTGATAGTGGGGCAACCCACAACTTCATTGATGCACAGATGGTCGAGCGGAGGGGTATATCGATCGAGAGCTTTGACGTATTTTCAGTTTTGGTCCCACGAGCCCAGACGATGCAGTGTGCTCGGTACGTTCTAGAGCTGGCAGTAACGATGGGTACCTACACCGTGACTGATCACTTTTTCGTGGTAAACATACCAGATACTAATGTGGTATTGGGTGTTCAGTGGTTGATTACTCTGGGGAAGGTCCCCATGGATTGGGAGGCCTTAGAGATGGAGTGGGATGACAAGAAGACTGGGAAGCATGAGAAGATCTGCGGGATGCACACTTACCCACCTCAGACAGTTTCGACACACCGGATGGAGGCAGATTTCCGGAAGGGAGACATAGAGTGGGCGGTTGAGTTGCAGGCATCAGAGGCAGAGACCACCGCTCGAGTAATTCATCCTGATATATAGGTCATCCTTGACAGGTATGATGCAGTGTTTCGGGATATACCACCAGGTCGGCCACCAGATCGAGGGTTTGAGTACCCCATTGAGCTTGAGCAGGGCATTCAGGCGGTGATCACTACCCCCTATAGGCATCCCAAAGCCTATCGGGATGAGATTGAGCTGGCCATCTAGGAGTTGCTGGCTCTTGGGCACATCAGACCGAGCACGAGTCCGTTTGCTTCTTCCTTGGTGTTGGTGAAGAAGAAGGACGACACATTGAGGATGTGCATTGACTACAGGGCCCTGAACAAGAAGACCTTGAAGAACATGTATCCTATACCCAGAATCGATGAGTTGATGGATTAGCTGAGAGGAGCCAAGTTCTTCTCAAAGATTGATTTGAGATCAGGGTACCATCAGATTCGCGTGAGGGAACAGGACATTCCCAAGACCGCCTTCAGGTGTCATTATGGGCACTTTGAGTTTTTGGTTATGCCTTTTGGGATAACCAATGCACCAGCTAATTTTTAGTCTTGCATGAACCATATCTTCTGTAGTCATCTGAGGAAGTTTGTATTGGTCTTCTTCGATGACATACTCATATATAGCAGGACTTGGGAGGAGCATCTCCAACATATAGAGGCAATACTACATATATTGGAAGAGCAACAGTTCTATGCTAAGCTCTCCAAGTGTGAGTTTGGGATGATGGTGATGTTGTATTTGGGTCACATTATTGGAGTGGACAGATTGAGAGTCCATGACGAGAATATTAGGGCCATCAGGGATTGGCCAGAGCCGAGGAACGTGACGGAACTTTGAGGATTCATTGGCATATGCACCTATTACAGGAAGTTCGTCAAGAGTTTCTCACAGCTTGCTGCACCCCTTACATATTCGATGAAGAAGGGGGCATTCAATTGGTCAGATATAACGCAGCGAGCCTTTGATAGGCTCAAGGAGGTGATGAGTAGCTGCCCAGTGCTTGCATTGCCATATTTTACGTAGCCATTTGTCTTGGAGTGTGATGCGTCGGGAGAGGGGATCGATGCAATATTGATGCAGGGAGGACACCCTATAGCCTTTGAGAGCTGGAAGCTCCTTCAACACGAGAGGTTGTATTCCATATACAACAAGGAGATTTTGGCCATTACGCATGCATTGGCCAAATTCCGACAATATTTGGTAGGGAACAGGTTCAAGGTGAGGACTGATCACAACAGCCTCAGGTTCTTTTTGGAGCAGAAGCAGCTACAGGAGAGGCAGCAGAAGTGGATCAGTAAGATCCAAGCATATGACTTTGACATTGAGTATGTCAAGGGTAAGAATAACGTGGTAGCAGATGCCCTTTCACGTAGACCAGCCACGTTATCTCTTATGAGCTTGGATATAGATTGGAGGGCTCGACTTTTAGTGGAGTACTCCAAGGACAGATTTGCATGTGAGGTGCTGGATGGACAGGTGGCGAATGACAGGTACAGGGTGGTTGATGAGATCATCTACTACCGAGACAGGATCTTCTTGACTGAGGGATCTCAGCTTAAGAAGAAGATACTCTAGGCATCACATGATTCTCCATTGGTAGGCCATGAGGGGTTTACCAAAACCTACCGGGCCATTAGGGAGAGGTTCTCATGGAAGGACCTCAAGGAGGACGTACTCCAGCACATCAGGGAATGCGATGTTTGTCAGAGGAACAAGGGGGAGATGATCCATCCCACAGGATTGTTGCAGCCTCTTCCCATTCCGGAGGGGAAATGGAAAGCATATCGATGGACTTCATCACAGGGTTGCCCATGGTGCAGGGCAAGGATTGTATCTTTGTCGTCGTTGATCGAATGACAAAGTATGTGCACTTTTTCGCCATATCTGCGCATTACACAACAGCACATGTGGCCGAGCTGTTCTTCAGAGAGGTTTTCAAGCTGCATGGTCTTCCTAAGACCATCATCAGTGACAGGGACAACTGCTTCATGGGCGAATTTTGGTAGGAGATTTTCCGGCTAGTGGGGATAGAGTTGACACCGAGTACCAATTATCACCCACAGATGGATGGATAGACAAAGATAGTTAACAAGTGGCTGGAGGGATACTTGCATAACTATGTCAGTGGGCAGCAGCGAGCATGGCTGAAGTGGTTGCATTTGGGGGAGTACTACTACAACAAGACACATCATATGTCCATTGGTATGTCATCGTTTTATGCTTTGTATGGGTATCATTCCTTATATTTTGCTGATGTGATGTTCGGTGCTAGCAAGGCTGCTAGAGCCAAGATTTGGATCCAAGAGAGTCAGGACATTCTTCGAGCTCTCAAGGATAATATGGCTACAACACAAAACCAGCAGAAGCTGTATGCCAACAGAGGTCGAGTGGAGAGATAGTTTGAGGTAGGGGACTTGTTCTACCTACGATTACAGCCATACTGACAATCGTCGCTGAAGCAGAAGGGAGCTGAGAAGCTCAAGCCTCGCTTTTACGGGCCACACAGGGTGATACACATGATTGGGCAGGTTGTGTATGAGTTTGAGCTGCCCCAAGGCAACAAGATCCACAACGTTTTTCATGTATCATGCCTGAAGAAGGCGCTGGGGCAGCAAGTGACAGTGACAGAGGATCTACCACCCATGGATGACGAGGGGCACTTGGTGTTGCAGCCAGAGGCTATCATTGATACCAGGGAGAGGCAGCTATGGAGCAGGACAGTCCGGGAATTCTTGGTGAGGTGGAAGAATTTTCTGGATGAGGATGCCACTTGGGAGAGTGAGAATATTTTGCAGCATCCATCACTTCAGTTGCTTGAGGACAAGCAACATTTTTCCGGGGGAGACTGTAATATTCCTAATTAGCGACAACTAATTGGAATATTCGATTTTGTTCAGTTTTGCCGTCTATAGTATATAAATAAATAAAAAGTGAGTGGAGAGGGTCTAACTCACTTAAGTGGAATAAAATAGCTTCCTAGTAGCACAACGTTGAGACTTAAGAGGGATTCAAGGGGGGCCAAGCACCACGTAGAGAGGGGGCCCACGTATGCTCTAGAAGCTACTGCGCAGGAGAGGAAGAGCATGTGGCAAGAGAGGGAGGCTCGTTGAGGAGATGGGCCTTAGGGTTGGAGGAAGGCCAACATTATAAAAGAGGGAAGAGCCTTCTAATTTGATTCATTCTTTTGTTGATGATATTGAGCTAGACGTTTGTCTTCTTGAGCACGTTGGTTGTTTAGCCTGTCTGTAGCACTGTTGAGTGCGTTGAGTGTCTCCGGTCGGAGATCTCGCCCTTAGCCCCGGGGGACTTCGAGTGCCTGCTCAGGCAAGGTTATTTCTTCAGTATTTTGTGAGAGGTTTTGGTGTTTGGGTTTGTTGTGGAGCTGGGCTTTCATAGAGACTACGCAGTCACTGAGAGGGAGGACGCAGTCCATCTTGGAAGTGTTTCATATTGTTATTTTTGTAGGAGATTGAGCCGAGATTTTGAGTAGAGGGTCAGCCTTTGTAGTTGGGAGGATTTTGGTGGAGTTTGAGGTGGTGTTTTAGTCATTCTCATTTAGCCTCTACGCAGAGCCTTGGAGGCCAGCGTAATTCCCCAAGGGGGTGTTTTCCGGAGGTTTTCGGGGGTCGGTCAATTTTGATATGGTTTCTGGGTTTGTCGGGATTAGCGAGTAGAGGAGGATTGCAGATTTTCGGCTCATTCCGGCAAGGGGATCAACCCCTAGAATTTAGTCCATTCCAACAGTAGCAGTTACACGACAGTTTTCCAGCAGCTGGGACGCAGTTCATAGAGCAACCATTTCTTGTATATTCTGAGAGTATTTCTTCACTTGCCTTGAGCAAGTTTAGGTGCCATCACTTTGATCACCTATTGTACTTCATTATATTTCTCAGTTTAATAAAATGGCTTAGCATTTCCTCTCTTTATTTCTGGATGAGTTGCCGTACGTTCTGTCTATGTTATTATATGTCTGTTGCACTGTTATTTTTATATATTCTTGAGCATTCTAGTTCTATACCACTTGGTGTGTTTATCTTTCACTCTTAGACAGAGTCTGGAAGGGGCCAGGTAGCCTCCAGATTTCGTCCTCTTTTCAGAGGCGGTATATCCGGTAAATGCCCTCCCAGTCTATCTCTGGTTGGAGTTGTCGTGTTTTAGAGATATCCCCGAAATGGGATATTACAAAAGTTATATATTTATATATTTACATCATGATAGTTAATGATAGTTTGAGTGTGGAGGCATGAGGATCATATATGATCTTGAAGAAAACTGGAAACAAAATTCATATAAGCATTAGGATTCACCAGAAATAATGAGATAAAGGTTTTAATTTTCAATGAAAATTTATAGATATTGAAGGAACATGGGACGAGGCATGGAGATGTAGTGGGATACTAAACAATGTTGAAATTAAACAAGAAAATTTCAACACCCACGCCTAGTGCATTAAGCACCTACACTAGGGTGGGGCCCACAGGGCTAAATTTGGTGCATGTCTATTTTAGTTATCCCTTAATTAAGATGGAAAATAAAATGTAATCTAGTCTCAAAATAACTTGTAATAGTTAACAGAAAGTGATAAACTCAGTTAGCTCATGAATTTCGAGTTAGAGGTAGTTGGTGAGGCATGCAGAGTAATTATAGTTGTAACAGAGTTCAAAGTGCAGTGGTGCATTAGTTAATGCAGGTTGTAATGAGTTTAACTCAGTTAAGTGAGTTAAAATCAGTTGTGATGGTTGTAACTACTTGATACACTAGTGAGAGATCAAGTGAATTAAATATTAATTAATTCACAATCAATGATCTCACACGCAACTGAGGATTTACTATTATTAGTGAACGCATGTTAGATCTAGTGGAGACCTAATTGAGATCTAGGTGAAAGGGAAGTTGACTATCAGTTGTAGGATTATTGGGTTGCACCCATGCAACCAAACACCCATTGGAGTGCCCATGATACTTGTGCAGTCAAGGAAGGCCAAAATTCCTATTATTTAGGGATATCAGGGATTGCGCAAGCAAGGGAGGCTATCTGGAGGCAGTAAATTGGCTAAGTATTGGTCAGTTTTATGTATGACAGTGTGAGATAATTAGCTGAGTACTGGAGGGCTCTTGTGAGAAGAGTTGTATGTAATTGTTTCATGATTCTATGTTGAATATACAATAGAAGATAGTGGTGTTTTGAGCAGCAATCTTTCCCCAGGAAATTATCTGTGTTGTGGCTTGATTGGTTCTTCTTTGCTTCATGTGATTGGAGATTGTGTTTTTAATTCCGCAAAATATTTGTAGAAGTGATTCAATATTTAACTTTAGTGAATTGTTAAATCGGATTGAATCCATGATATACATGCTTGTGGCAGATGCTGCGAATCTTGATGCATTGCAAAAGAAAGTGGTAAAGGCGAGGAGGATCCTATTGGAGGGAGTACGAGACCACATTGTCTCAAGCCTCCATGGGAAAGTCACACCATATGCAATTTGGAAGGCTTTGATGGATCTATTTCAGAGCAACAACAACCATAGGAAATTGGCGCTCAAAGATAAACTTAAGAATATCAAGATGGAGAAGGGCGACTCCATACCAAAATATCTAACAAAGTTTGTCCAATGTCGGGATGAACTGGGGAGTGTTGGTATAATTGTCGTGAATGATGATTTGGTGAGCTTGGCTCTCCTAGTACTTCCTAAGGGTTGGCACAATTATCAAGAATCTGTCAATGGAAGGGAAAATTTTCCATATTGGGAATGGCTGTGGTTGGATTTGGTGCAAGAGGAGTTCAAACAAAACACCAGAGATGGATCTTCATCTAAGAATGAAGATGAAGAAGATTGTGCTTTGGTTGCCAAGGCGAAGAAGAGGAAGGGGAAGAAATTCCATTCCAAATCTGAGTCCAAAAATGGCAAGAAGCAGGACATGTCCAAGGTGAAGTGTTTTCACTATCACAAGCATGGGCATTATGCTACTAACTGTCCACAAAAGAAGAAGAACAAGAAGGTTGGAGGAGTTGTAGCTGGCGAGGCTTTGGCCTCGTAATTTGAGCTTGACTTCTCATTGATCGCATGCATGGTGTCAAGGGAATTGGGATCTGTGTGGTAATTGGATAGTGGGGCTTCCTTTCACATGACAGGAGGATAAGGAACTTTTCAGTAACTTGGAGGAGAAGGATCTCTAGGTGCATATTGAAATGGGTGATTACATTCCATTCCAAATCTGAGTCAAAAAATGGCAAGAAGCAGGACATGTCCAAGGTGAAGTGTTTTCACTATCACAAGCATGGGCATTATGCTACTAACTATCCACAAAAGAAGAAGAACAAGAAGGTTGGAGGAGCTGTAGTTGGCGAGGCTTTGGCCTCGCAATTTGAGCTTGACTTCTCATTGATCGCATGCATGGTGTCAAGGGAATTGGGATCTGTGTGGTAATTGGTAGTGGCGCTTCCTTTCACATGACAGGAGGATAAGGAACTTTTCAGTAACTTGGAGGAGAAGGATCTCTAGGTGCATATTGAAATGGGTGATTACAGGCGATACAATGCTATCAGGATTGGTACCATTACCTTCCAGAGGTAGTCAAGTAAACCCTTTCAATTAAAAGATACAATTCATGTACCAGGTTTGAAGAAAAATTTAGTCTCAGTCGCAATGTTGGAGGATAGAGGCTATGATGTTGTTTTTAGTGAAGGAAAATCTTTTCTGTGGCACAAAACAACAGGACAAGCCAAGAGGATAGGGATTCAAGTTAAGAATATCTACAAGCTAGAGGTAGATGGTTGCGCATCAATGATGGGCAAGGCGGACAAAGTGGTGAGCCGGGATGAGGGCGAATTATGGCAGAGGATATTGGGCCATCTTCACCATGGAGCCTTGAAAGTGATACAACAAATTTCTACTGGTCTTCCCAGGGGTACACTTGCGCAGTTAGACATATGCAAGGGATGTACTATGGGAAAATATGTAAAGGCCACCTTTCATGAGAAGGAGAACTGAGCTTCGTGGATCCATGATAGAGTGCACACAGATGTGTGCGAACCATTCTCTATTGCTTCAATGGAAAAACATAAGTACTATGTGATATTTGTTGATGACTTTTCTCGTAAGTGCTAGATCTTCTTCATGCAGAATAAATATCAAACATTCTTAGTTTCTTGAGTTAAGGCACTGGTGGAGAAAGCGTCACGGAAGCAAGTGAAGGCTCTTAGGAGAAATAATGGTGGAGAATACATCTCTAACGAATTCAAGAACTTTTGCAGAAAATAAGGAATTGGAAGAGAACTGATAGCACCTAATAACCCACAGCAGAATGGGGTCGTGGAAAGAAAGAACATAACGAAAATGGGTGCAGCAAGAGCGATGTTGCATAATCAAGGCCTATCGATGCATCTGTGGGTGGAAGCATGCAACACTACGGTATTTGTGCAGAACCGTTGTCCTCATAGGATACTTGGCATGAGTACACCTGAAGAGGCTTTCATTGGTAAGAAACCCGATGTTTCACACTTTAAGATTTTTGGCTCATCTGTTTATGTGCATGTGACCAAAGACGCCGGGAAGAATATAGAACCGACAACTGAGATCGATATTTTTGTGGGGTACACTGAAATGCCCCATAGTTATCAAGTGTATTTTCCAAACAACATAATGAATATTGTGCAATGGGATATAAAATTTGAAGAGGAGAAAGCCATGCGATTGTCCCTTGAGAGGGAGCTGGACTTGCATGCATAGGAAGAATTGTTGGTTCCCAAGGATGAGCCTCAAGATGTGGATCAACCACATGCGGAGGATCATGGAGTGGAGGAAAACACTCATCCAGAGCCATCCATCAGAAATGGCAAAAGGCGCACCACGAAAGTTGATATATTGAGACTTGATGCTGCGGAGAATGTAGGAGCCCCTATTTCACAACGCAGATAGAGACAGACTCTTGACAGGTTTACTGGATACATGGCTCTTATGAGTAAATGTATTGTGAATGAACCATCTTCCTTCAGGAATTAGTGCAACAACCAACTTGGGTTGATGCAATGGTGGAGGAGTATGACCCCATGGTCAAGAACAGTGCATGGGAGATTATCCCAAGACCGGTCGACAAATCAGTGGTTGGATCGAGATGGATATACAAGGTAAAGCAAGTTGATGATGGGAGTGTGGGGAAATACAAGGCCATATTTGTGGCCCCGGGATCTATGATGAGACTTTTGCACATGTTGCAAGGTACTCTTCCATTAGATCCATCCTTACACTCTCAGAACAGATGGGCTGGTGCATTCATCAGATGGATGTGAAAACTACGTTTCTCAATGGGATCATTGAGGAAGAAGTGTACATAGAGCAGCCTGAAAGTTTCTAGATCTTCAACAGTGAGTCACATGTGTGCCAACTCAAAAGAGCACTGTATGGGCTGAAGCAAGCACCTCATGCTTGGTACACTCGGATAGACAGTTATTTCACCGGACTCGGCTTCACCAAAAGTGAAGCATATGTAAACCTGTACCAGATTGTGGTTGAGGGTAAGCTATTGATTATTGTTCTTTATGTTGATGATCTAATTTTGACTGGTGATGAGTAGTTGATACACTCATGCAAGGAGGATCTTGTAAGGGAGTTTGAAATGAAGGACATGGGACTCCTTCATTATTTACTTGGATTGGAATTATGGCAGCGGGATGGTGAAATTTTTGTGTCTCAAGGCAAGTGCACAAAGGAGATACTGGGTAAGTTTCACATGGAGAGATGTAAACCCATGGATACTCCTCTTCCACGAAATTGGAGGAAAGAGGATTCTACTTCTGGAGAGGTAGTGGATGTTACTTTCTACAGGTAGTTAGTTGGTTCACTGATGTATCTAGTGAACACCAGACCAGACATTTTCTACGTAGTTAACTAGCTGAGTCAAGCTATGGTTAAGCCTACCAATCTCTTTTGGAAGGCGAGGAAGCATGTCTTGAGATACCTAAGGGGCACATCAGTGTATGGTCTATGGTACAGACGGACATATGGAGTGAATTTTGAAGGCTTCACGGATGTAGATTGGGCAGGCAGTCCATCAGATAGAAAGAGCACATCAGGAGGGATCTTCAGCATAGGACCGACAACAGTTTCTTGGTACATCAAGAAGCAGCAATCTGTGGCACTTAGTTCAGCGGAAGCAAAGTACATGGCAACAAGTCAAGCTACATGTGAGGCCATCTGGATGAGAAATATATTGGTTGGTTTGTTTGGTTCTCAAATGGATCTGACAGTGATTCATTGTGATAAATAGAGTTTCATTAAGCTGTCAATTAATCATGTGTTTCATGATAGGTCCAAGCACATAGATATCCGGTACCATCATCTCAGAGATTGTGTGTAGAGAAGAATAATGGTTCTTTAATACATTCCCAAGGAAGATCAAGATGCAGATATTTTGACGAAGGCGCTCACTAGGAGCAAATTCAAATAACATAGAGATAGGATCGGGGTGAAGGATAATCCCTTTCTTGTTTAGAGGGAGTGTTGAAATTCAACAAGAAAATTTTAGCACCCATGCCTAGTGCATTAAGCACCTACACTAGAGTGGGCCCCATAGGGCTAAATTTTGTGCATGTCTATTTTAGTTATCCCTTGATTAGATGCACAATAAAATTTAATCTAGTCTCAAAATAACTTGTAATAGTTAACTGAGAGTGATAAAATCAGTTAGCTCATGAATTTCGAGTTAAAGGTAGTTGGTGAGGCATGTAGAGTAATTCTAGTTGTAACAGAGTTCGAAGTGCAGTGGTGCATTAGTTAATGCAGGTTGTAATGAGTTTAACTTAGTTAAGTGAGTTAAACTTAGTTGTGCTAGTTGTAACTGCTTGATATACTAGTGAGAGATCAAGTGAATTAAATATTAATTAATTCACAATCAGTGATCTCACATGCAACTGAGGATTTACTATTATTAGTTGAATGCATGTCAGATCCAGTGGAGACCCAATTGAGATCTAGGTGGAAGGGAAGTTGACTATCAGTTGTAGGATTATTGGGTTGCACCCATGCAACCAAACACCCATTGGAGTGCCCATGATACTTGCGCAGTCAAGGAAGGCCAAAATTCCTATTCTTTAGGGATTGCATTCATCAGGGATTGTGCAAGCAAGGCAAGCTATCTGGAGGCAATAAATTGGCTAAGTATTGTCTGATTTATGTATGACAGTGTGAGACAATTAGTTGAGTATAGGAGGGCTCTTGTGAGAAGAGTTGTATGTAATTGTTTCATGATTCCATGATGAATATACAATAGAAGATAGTGGGGTTTTGAGCAGCAAGCTTTCCCTAGGAAATTATCTGTGTTGTGGCTTGATTGATTCTTCTTTGCTTCGTGTGATTGGAAATTGTTTTTTAAATTCCGGAAAAGATTTATAGAAGCGATTCAGTATTTAACTTTAGTACATTGTTAGATCGGATTGAATCCATGATATACATGCTTGTTGTATAAATTCTACAAGCAATAATAATCAAGTCATCTCCACCAAAAAACATGTTATAAAATCCTTATCTCTCAAAACTCATTTTTTGTAAAAAAGTGGAGGTCAAAGAAATATGCAACATGAGTTTTTCCAAGGTTTTCACTCTCAAAATGGTGAGGTGTACCTTTTGGAAAACATCGAGATGGACATGAAAGAAGGTTTTATAAAAAATAAAGAGTGGAGTCTCTTTTCTCTTCCTTTCCCTTAATAATTAAGGGTGTATAATGTTGTCACGAGGGTGATGCATATTTTTTTGGTCACTCAAACTCATTGAGATTGAGGTTAATGGCTCATTTTTCCCCAATCCTTAATTTTTCCTTTCATCAATGCTAAAGTTCTTCATGGATTGTAGGGTTTAGTGTTGCAACAAATGTGGTTTATTGACAATTAGAGTGGGGATAAGGTTATGTTTTGTCGATGTTTTTCTACTGTTAATTATGACATTTAATTCTATAGGTGTTTATATCTCCCTCGCTCCTAAGCTCTTGAATTGGTGTGTGAGTTTGAGAGCTTGTGATCATAGTTCCTTTAGGCACTTGAAAGGACTTTTAGCCCCTTCAAAAAAAATCATCTTCATTATTTCCATCAGGGCACCAACCCGACTATAAATACTAAGCACTTGGCCATCGTATGGATATATTTCCATCTAGTGAGGCACCTAGGCACCCAAACACGATGCTACCTAATTCTCTAAGATAATGATATGGATATAGAATCAATCTCTCTTTTTTGTTTTAAAAAAATGATTACTTTTCTCTTTTAAAGCCTGCATTACATGGCCAAAGAAATATGCAACATGAGTTTTTCCAAGGTTTTCACTCTCAAAATGGTGAGGTCTACCTCTTGGCTAACATCAAGATGGACATGAAAGAAGGTTTCATAAAAAATAAAGAGCGGAGTCCCTTTTCTCTCCCTTTACCGTAATAATTAGAGGTATATAATGTTGTCATGAGGGTGATGCATACTTTTTTGGTCACTCAAACTCATTGAGATAGAGGTTAATGGCTCATTTCCCCCCAATCCTTAATTTTTCCTTTCATCAATGGTAAATATATTCATGGATTGCAGGGTTTAGTGTTGCAACAAATGTGGTTTATTGACAATTACAGTAGGGATAAGGTTATGTTTGGTCGATGGTTTTATATTGTTAATATGACATTTAATTCTATAGGTGTCCCTATGTCCCTCACTCCTAAGCTCTTGAATCAGGGTGTGAGTTTGAGAGCTTGTGATTATAGTTCCTTTAGGCACCTGAAAGGACTTTTAGCCCCTTCAAAAGAAATCATCTTCATTATTTCCATCATAGCGCCAACCTGACTATAAATATTGAACAATTGGCCATCATATGGATATGTTTCCATCTAGTGAGGCACCTAGGCACCCAAACACGGTGCTACCTAATTCTATAAGATAATGATATGGATATAGAATCAATATTAAAAAAAAAAATTACTTTTCTATTATAAAGGTTGCATTACATGGACAAAACCATTTACATCATATTTAACAAAAAATGATTTAGTGAGTTATGTTGCTTCCACATTCCAATATAACCAGAGAAAAGTCTTCTTGCCTCTATGGGCCCTTTGGACTATAATTCTACATTGATATTTCCCATATACCCTACAAAATTTCCCCAGCAAAAAATGTATTTGAAGTATTGTGTTAGTGTTTTTGTGGCAATGGAGTACCAAATAACACCTCTTTAAAAGTTGGTTGTTCCCTGCAAAGGATCATAGAGATAGTTTGTGTTGTTACTAACAGACTTTAACAAAGAAAAGCATGATTAATACTGGACGTAATGCATGTATAAACATAAGCCTAAACAAAAGAGACAAATAAAACAAAATACTTAATGGAGAAAACATGTCAATATATCAATGGAGAAAGACTCCCTTTATTGACTCCTAGTGGTAGAACAATACAACAGAATTCTAAAACACTTGAAGAGAATCCTTTGAGCTATGTAGCTCAAATATCCTCAACAAGGAGGCCCCTTTCCACGGTCTCTTTGAAAGGTTCTCCTCTCTCTCAAAAGAAGCATGAAGACCCTCCAATGGTGGGCTGCTCTTCTCTCACTAATATGTTGGCTTGCTTGAAGCAACATGGTCAACATGCTAGTGCTCTCACTTCCCTTGATTCAACAATGAAATGTGGTGTTGCTCTTGTAGCAATTTGGCCAACATCACAATGTCTCATCTTTTGGTTCTCCCATGGCCTGTTTATATAGAATTTTGAATCCATATTCCCTCTCTTGGTTCATGAATGATAATGACTTATGAGTAGGACATGACGATTCCATTGAGGGCTACATATCTTTAGGGCGGCTCGAATTTGGTTGTCCTTGATTGGAACATGTCAGGGAATCATTTTCCAAATGTGGGCCTTTTCTTTGACTGCGTGGCTTTCGAAGGAAAAGTCGCACGGTCACGTGACTATAGAAGGAATAGTTGCACGGTCATCAATTTTGAATTCAATATACATTGGACCTTTAGGAAAAATCAAATGCCCCCTAATTTATGAGATTAGGAGCAACCGTATAACCGCAATCACAATTTCTTTTTCTGACTGGTAGTCCACGTAACATCTGTTGAGAGAGAGAGAGAGAGAGAGAGAGAGAGAGAGAGAGAGGAAATTGAAATGAATAAAACATGATTTAGATGAGGCGGGCATGTCCCATGCTCGTTTTAATGACTAACTTTAAAGATGAGTAGAGGTATTACTTGACTGAGGGTAAAGAGTAACCATGCTCTGTAGGAAATTGAAATGAATAAAACATGATTTAGATGAGGCAGGCATGTCCCATGCTCGTTATAATGACTAGTTAATACAATCTGACAGAGATAAATTCTGGCATGTCACACTGTAGTGGGTAACATGTTAATAGTTGGTGATGACAATTGTTGACTCCCTCGGGGGCATGTATTTAACCTAATGGACTAAATCAGGTGCCCCCATGCATCGCTGAAGCAGGTGTGTTCATCTTCATGAGTCTTCGAGAGTGAGAACCTCCCTCGCACCATTTTGTAAGCATTTGTATGGTGCTTGATGGTGCGTGGGTCATCGACTAAATGGTAGAGCTGCAACGGTTATGACGTTCGATGGCATCTTGAAATGAAAATTGGTGTTGATGTCGAATGTTAGGGGGATCGATGACATCAATTGGAAATATTGATTCCCATTGTGCCACCTAAGGATGTTCTGTAAAGGGGGAACCTATCCAAGGTACTTACCTCAATCCTGGAATATGAGTGGTGAAGTTGATAGGAGAAAGGCATCAAGCGTCCAAGAAGTGTATGATAAGGGGATCAAGGTTTTTGGTGAGGCAGATTGTAATATGGTTGGTTAACAAGGCATGTTAACAAAAGTTGGCTATAATAATGGTTATAGAAAACTGGCCCAAGGTCAGAGTTTTAATGCAAGTGGCGATAGTCAAAACATTTCTTAAGGTTGAGTCCAGGAGTCGGTAGGAGATCTAGGGTGTGTGGTAGTATGCTTGGACTGACATGATTGGGATTTGGTGAAATGTGCAATCCTCGACCACGGGTGATTTGAAACTACCTCCGGGTATAAAACATAAAAATATGGGTGGGAATATTTTTCCTAAAAATATTTGTACACTTTCCAAAAGAATGTAAAGGTGGTTTGGATGTACAAACATAGAGATGGGTGCCCCAAAAACATGTTGGTCTACATAATGATGTAGGGATGATGTTGTTTGCTGAGGGTGGGGGCCCCATTGGATGGTCTCAATGTGGGGTTGATGAGGCGGATGAAGTGATATAATTGGGCTATGGTAATATGGGTGGATGGTAGGCCCAGTGTAGCATGCGATGGTGCATGTAGCTCAATCCGTCTGTGATCAAGGATGGCGACATCTAGATTGAGGTTTTAGAGAATATGCCAAGATCACGAGCTTTAAAAGGAAAGAATAATACTTTGAACATGTTTGAGAGTCCTCCTTAGGTGATTGTCATGTGCAAGGGAAGATTTTCTTAAATATCTAATTACCAGGTAGGAGTCTCCCATAATTGTAATGTTTATAACTTCCCTCTTTTGGGTTAGGAGGAGCCCTATATACAAGCCATAAACTTCCGCTTGGTTATTGTTCCTGATACCTAGACCCCAGGCGTACTTATCCACTATTATTCCTTCAGGATTGAAGGGAGTCCCTCCCCCTCCTGCCACCCCAAAAATCCCTTCAATCCTTAAGGATATATATCTATATATATATATATCGAGTTCTTTGACACACAATCACAAGTGAGCAACAATGACTTATGTAATAAGACATGTCATTTCGTTGTCGGGATTTGAACCGGGGATGCCTGGGTGAAAACCAGGTATCCTAACAAGACTAGATGACAACGAAGATGCCATTTGAAATATTAGCCTAAGACAACTTGTACCGTTGAAAGCAAAACTTAAAAATTGACCATAAAGTAAAATTTATTGTTACCAATAGCACCACATCTTCAATGTGGTACTAAATTGAACCATTATTTTAACTATGGTTTAGAAAATTATCATTGGTGTAAAAAAAAAACCATAAAAAACATTATTAAAAAGAAATATGACATAAGGCAAACTTTTAAAATTGGTTAAAAAAAATAAATTAAAATATTAAAAAAAAAAAAAAAAACATTTCAACAAAAAATAAAATTTTAAAGTAATTTAAAACATAAAAATGTTAAAAATAAATAAATTATATTAAAAAAAACGAGATTAAAAAACATGTGTATATAAATTTTGTTAAATTTTGTTTTAATTCTTGTCAAAGGATCTTCGCGCAAGTGGTTTGGTGAACAATTTGTTTCCCCAACTGTGTGGGTTCAAGTCTTTGAAGACATGTTGTAACTAGCCTTCTTGTGGCATTTATGAAATATTTGTATCTAATGTAATAGTGACAATCATATTTGGGCTAGGATGGAGAGATCTTTGTAACCCTTTCATCGACGGTTAGGAAAACCTAGCCACCATCGAACGTTGTTTTGTGCGGAAAATTCGTGTGATCACTGTGAATCCCTATCCATGTTGTCCACTTTGAAGTCTGAGGAGTTACCACTATTGTTTCCCTGCAAGTGAGGCTCTCATCAAGTTTCCTAGGTGCAGTTGATGTATTAATTGCAAGGGATTTTGGATATTTCACGCTAAAGTGTGATGCCAAATGCAATTTGTGCACATATATGAGTTTTTTTCTACTCGAAGTTGCCTGCCTATTAGTGACCATCAAAATAGTTTTTGGGTTGTTCTGTTGGTTGTTTGCTTGATGTAGGAACAATAAGTACCCCAAATGAATTTGTGAAGAAATCATAATCAAACCCTTCTTTAGATTTTGGGTTTCTTGCCTCAACGAAAAAAAATGTGGTGTCCTTGAAGGAAAGTGTGTTGCTAGGAAAGTTCATTGCTTTGTGGCCAAGTTATGAAGCTATTAAAGATTGGGCTTTTGACAACTGGGAAAATTATGAACCCAAGAACATTCTCTATTGTAGTAATGGATATTATTTATTTATCTTTGCAAACAAGTAAGATAGAGACCAGATCTACAAATCGGGTCCCTATTTCATCAACACCAGAGGTTTGTTTTTCACTCATTGGCCTCTTGAATTTAATCCATTGATGGAAATCTCATCTACAGTTGATCAAATAATTACCTACCCCCGCTCTTCATTATTGGGGTGAACACATTTTTAAGGCCATACGAGATAAATTTGGTAAATATATTACCAATGATATGGCACAAGGGAATAATTTTTAATGCCCTTGAATTTGTGTTGAAATGGATTTCTTGAAAGTCCTACTCGAGGTGATTCAACTCAATCTGGATGAGTGGTCTCATCTCCAATCTCTAGATTATAAACAAGTTCCTTTAAAATGTAATTTGTGCCGCTAGTATGGACACTTTGCGAATTTTTTTTCCAAAAGCTTCAACTTTTCGAAGCTCCCCAACTCCATCGCCTCCTTTAGAGAAAGGAGAAAACATGCAATTATTCACTCTTGTTAAAAGGAAACATAAGAAGCATGGAAGTAAAAAACAACAATTTTGTAAGGTTGGATCTAACCATAATCCCCTTTCCAAAAATAGCTTTGAAATATTAAATGCTTCAGAAGAAGAAAATGATAATCTTGATGCCCACGGATCAACCAAATAACCTCATTCCAAATATTCCTCGTGATTCAAATGATGAAGAAGATCAAGATCAAGCCCCTCCAACTATGATGGGAAATATTTCATAGAGGTCTTTGCATTAAAATGTGAAGAAGCTATAAAGGTGGTCATGAAGAAATCCTCCTCTTATTTCCCTTCTGTTGTAGTTGCTGCAACAACCCCCGAAAATTTCCGCCCTTTCTAAATTTTTGGGCCCTCGCACCAAGTTTATACCTTTCACTTACCTCTAAAGCTCGCCTCGACATCCTGACAGTAAGTCAAGTCTCCTTGGTCCCCTCGAAATTCCAATTCTACGGAACCCAAAGTTCATCTTCTACCTAAGTTGTAGGTCACACAAAATGAGCTTTCATGTAGAGAAAACCAATGTCCTACGACTTGTCTTTTCTTTAACCAAGTGAAGTTGCAAGGTCGCAACCTAAAATTTTGTGACCTTCATTGTCGTCGCAACTACGCGACTGGGTCGCCAGGTCACAACACAGTTTCTCCATCAACCTCGTGACCTTGCAACCCCTCTTCCCATGCGACTATGTGACCTCGTCCTTAGATATCACTAAGTCACAAGATACGGTGATAGATTGATCCGAATTTATGCAGGAATGAAACAAAATACCCATATAACCATAAATACAAAGATGCGACAGAAATAACACTTCATTTCATTAATAATAAAGAATTGAAATTTGTTTACAGAAATAATGGAAATAAACTATCTATGGCACTGGTAGCTTACCTCTGAGAAGGTATGTGGTGACTACAGGCCTCTGAACTATGTTACAATGAGGCTCGAGGGCCTATTTATTATTAAGAAACAATGGAAAACCATAAATATCCAAAAACCTAGCCCTAAGGGATGAAGCGCCAAAACTATGGGCCCCATTTGGGTAAATTTGTACATCAACTTCCAGGGGACGTAACTTTGACATACAATCTCTATTTGACGCACACAATACCTCATTTGATCCAAGTAAATTTTTGCTACCCTTTTAACCAAGACCTTTTGCATCAGCTGATGTGTTATAATTTCATTTTATCAAAGCATTAATGAACACTCATGCAAATATAATTAAGAGGAAAACATGTCAACAATCACACAACAAAACATAAGACGTTTAATAACGGAGTTCGTCCAGTGTGGACTATGTCTCCAGGCCTCGGTGTCTCGATGGTGTTGACCGCTTAATTCATTGCCGTAACTGGCGATGATGTACATGTATGTTGTTTACTCGTCATACAAGGAAATTATCACTCAACATGAGTGGAAAAGTCTCTCCACGAGACGTTATGCTACAGGGAAATCTCACTCATCAGACCACCTATCAGCATGACAACCTCACACATGGTGACAAAGATTATCCCGCCATCAAGGAGACAAAGGGATCTCACAACATAAATCACCACGCATGATAAATACATACCACATCAAATAAACATAAATATTCTGCATCATACATCAAGCAGGAATCAACATCAACAAATAAACATCTAGATTCCGCATCATACATCAAGTAGGAATCGACACAACATAAAACATCCTACAACAATAATCAATGAAGTACATGGAAACAAAACTTCATGTACCTTAACTCTAATGCTGGATGAAGAATAGGCTTCTCAATTGCTGGATCTAAATGCACCATTGAAAATGTCACGTCGAATGGCAAGAAATCGACTGTCCACACGCTGAAATCTGACACCGTCATCCCATTCTAGAAAATGGACGAAAATCGAGACTTCTATTGCAAAAACTCACACCGCCATCAGGTATGTGTCGCCGAGAGGTATAAAATCAATATAAAATTTGTCCAATTTGGACACTTGATGTTCAACCCGCATGCAAATAAAATATTAATAAACCTCGATCCGTGTGCCTCCTCTACGCATTAATGAAAAGTTGATTTGATTTGTAATGGGTTGGGCGGACCTTACAAGGTTCGTCGGCTGGCACATTGGTTAAGATCCAAGTTTAGAGGATGAGGGGTCGGGGGATCAAATCCCGCCCTCTCCTTTTTATGTTGAAATGCATAAATATAAAGGAAAAGGTGGGTGGGTAGGTCCGCTCCACGTGGCCCGACCCGACCCAACCACGTTCTGCTCGTGCACGCACTAACACATATGGTTGTAGTGGTGGTTCCTTGGGGGGGTGGCGGGGTTGACCACTCGCCCCCTCAACAAACTTTGTATATATTAATACATGCAGGTATGGCGGGATAATGGGGTCCGGGGGGGTGATGTCCCGCCACCCCTCTTATATGTGTGTGTGTGTGTGTGTTTTAAATTAACAAACCCCACATTTTTGAAATAGTTGAATTTATGCCGTAGGAGACAATTTATCGATTCGAAAAATTTGCCCTAAATTTGGCCGGAATACGGCCACCAGAATCCTGAAAAATTACATCCTCCTTAACCTGCCATGTCACCTAGTCAACCCTAGAATTTTGACCAACTCTAACTTTCACATATGAACTGAGTTTGACGAAACTTTCCCATCGTTGTGATCAGGATGACGAGATCTTCAACTTGAAACTGAGTTTGCCACATTTATACCACTTTTATTTTTGAGCTTTCATAAGCCTTCTTTGTCCTGTGTGTTTCTCTGGAGCCACCTGGATCATCGTTATAAATATCTATCTGAGGAATACAACTTTTGATGTGAGAAAAATCAAAGGGACTTCCATGTTGCTCCCGGTTTTCCCAAAAAATGCCGTTCACGGCCTCAAAACGGCTTCGGAAGTTCAGGACCTGAAAAATTGCTAAAAATAGTAAACTATGCTACAATTAAGGAGATTGAAAAACTGAAAGAAATAATGGTGGGGCCCCAAGTGGAATAGGTGGGTGGCCACCAATATCCACCTAGATCATTCCTCTCCCCTTAGGAATAAATGGTACCCATTGCATTGAGTTCCTCTATGAGATGAGGAAACTTTTGTTGAACTTGGTCCTTGGTGAACCACCTGCCTTGATGCATGAGTTGGCCAGCTTTGACAACCCGATACAATTGGATCTTCTGTAGGCAAGTGTTCTTGATTTGCATGTCCATGATACGATTTGTGGTGGCCTGTTCCATGCAGTATGGGTTTAACTCTGTTGGTGCAGTTGTTCTGCAATGTCAGAGGTGTCCAGTAGAGGTGGGAAGTAAGGTAGAAGGCGATCCACATTGAACATTGGGTGCATAGCAAGGAATGGTGGAATACTGAGCTCGAAGGTATTCACCCCTATAGCCTTGGTGATGGTGTACGACCCATATCAGAGCGGGCGAAGCTTGCGGTGGGGTGCAGCAAGGCGCTCCTTCTGCAAATGTAGCCACACTTTGTCACCCACCTGGAAGTTGTGTGGCACCCGATGTTGATCATGTTGTTGCTTGTACTTAGCATTATCTATTTCCAATATGTCATGAACCTGTTGGCGTATGTTTTGAATGCGCTCAATGAAGTTGTTCGCTTTGTCAAATTCAGACTGGACATGAGCCGAATCGGCCTGAGTAGCCGCAAATGGCATGGCTACATCAATGGGACATAGTGGCTTAAATCCCAAGCCCACCTGAAAGGGGCTGTTGTTTGGTTAACCCTAACACTAAGAGAAAAGAGAGTGGTCTAAATAAACAAAGAGAAAAAGGGTATCCGAAGATAGCGGGATAAGTGAGGTTAAAACTAGTATGGCACAGAAGTCCTTTATGGCACAAGTGCGGATAGGAGATTGAAGGTGCTAAACAGTCAAGCAAGAAGCCGCGTTCCATATGGAGGAAAAGCACAAAGGAGAAGGATACACGCAAGGTATTCCGGGGGGACTAAGGAGAAGAGGAAGGAGATGGAGGAGATGGAGACCTACCCCCCGGAACACGTGATGTCACAACATGACGGGACAAATCATAAACATTCTGTGGGGTGGTGGAGTGTAACGGAAAGCCCTCATAGGCCCCGGTCGAAACCTTATGTGGGCCCACCGAGGAGTACATTTGGCGCTATGTAAACGAAAGGTAAGGTAAGTTTAGGGACCCCCGTACAAGACCAATATAGGTATTAACCCGACACATGGCTTGCAACTACCTGGCCCTTGATAGCCAACAACCTATCTCCACGTGTCCCATTGTCGACGTCCCTATGACATCAACCCTACAATTGTTGTCCTAGCCTCGTTTCCCACAAAGTTTGGTCTGTTTAACCTTGTTTTACACCCAGAATTAGTAAAATACTTGTTTTTTATGAATCTGTCGTGCAACAAAGCTCTAACTCCAGTACCAGGTCCTTTTCAATCCCTGCGTTGCTTTCACCCTCAGGCTTTCTCACTATTCGCAGGTATTTAGTCATTCCTATGCCTCACCATTTTCCTTTTGTTTTCATTTTCAAAATGATCATGGGGAAAGAAAAGTCAAGAAATTCGGAACCTGAAACCCCTCAAGCCCATGAGTTCAGGGCTGTCCCTGGACCTAAACCCCTCATTGAAACTCACGCGTGAATTCACGACCCGTTCTACCCCTTCAGCATATCCCATGTTAGACCCGAGTTGTTGGAACATCATTTGAAGGGCCAAGATAGGTTTAGAGTTTTCGAGTCAGGTCTATACTACCAGATTTCTTTGACCACATTCCCAGTTCTCGAGTTTATTAGTTGGCTCAGTGAAGCTTATGATGAGTGCAGGGAGTTATTCCTATCTACTTAGGGTAATAATATTTTCTGCATATTCCCCGAGCTCATAAAGAATGCCCTTCATTTCCCTCATAGTCAAAGTTATGTCGAGTTCACTAAGCTATCCCTCTCCTGTTAGTTCTCAAAGTTGCCCTGGAAGAAACAAAGCGAATTTCTCAGCTTTCTTTTAGACTCTCGTCGCACGGCTCTTCGGCCCTCGGATGTCGTTCCCTTGTCCACTTTCAAAGACAATGTTCAACCGATCCTTGCATTCATTTAAGGTCTATTAGGTCTAAGGAGGTCGAGCGAGTGTCAAAATAATATAGTCAGGGCTCATGACCTGCAAGGCACGCTGATATCCATACCTTCGGCTTCGACTATCCAAACTCGGCCCAAGAGCTACCCTCCTCTCGGCTCTTTCCTCGGTTTGTTCATTATTTTTTTATCTTTTCCCCGTTCTCGAGCATGCATGTGCTTGAGAGTCTAGGCCTCAAGAAGTTTTCGAGAAAAATTCCTAGCCATGAATTGTTCGAGTGGAACATCTCTGTTCATCAAAAACCTAATGGGAGGGGGTATACAAAGTTTTTAAATGAATTCATGTCCATAGCCTATACCATAATACATGACAACCCTTCGCCCAGAATTTTTCCTTAGTAGAAGGATTAGATGTAGTTCAATGAGGAAGATAGCATAGGGGACTAGTACCTGTATGATGATTACACCAAAATCAGGGTTTATGGTGCAGAAGTACCCCCTTACCGCCTGCTGGTGTTTCCAACTATGTGAAGCTTTGCGCTTGAGTTCATCCATCAAACCATGAAGGCTGACCAGATCCAGTTTGTGCTCACGAAGAAAGGATATATTCTCAAGCTCCCCACCTCTGTTGGCCCCTTCACCATAAACTCGAGACAGATCCTCTCCATGGTGGAAACGCTGCTTCAAGGGATGGACCTGATATAAGGAAAAGTTTTTCCTTGTGACCCGAAAGGGATCCTTTCCAATACGAAAAGGAAAGTAAAGTTGACTGCTTATGTACATGAGACTAGGCCCTTCATTGAGTGGAGAGCTAACCTTGATACATCACCTTTGGATTCACAGATGGAGGCCAACTCTTCATCTGTAGAAGGAAGGGGTGACACTGCCTCCGCAGAAACATAAAGGAAAGGACAAGCAGATGAGGCAGTCGTTTTAGGAGGTCAAGTAGGCATGGTCATGGGCGAGGGATCCCATCCCTCTAAGAAACAGAGAACTGAAGAACCGTATATTGTATGGGAAGAGCCATGATGTAGGAATTATGCTAGAAAGAAGATCCCGCATATAAAAACAAAGCGCACTAAACTACGGAAATGCTCAAAATTTCTATAATAAAATCATGAAAAACATTCAGCTCAATTTTACATGAAGGCGAAAAGAGCCATACAAATCAACTCCCTTAACTATATTAAAATTCTGTGGCCAGATATTACATTGGGCGGCCTCTTGGCTCTTGGCCCTTTAAACCACTCCTCACTCACTCCACTCTTAACTATCTCAGCTCTTCAACTATTCAAGTGTGTTCTCCTCACAAAAACCACTCATATTTATACATAAATAATGAATTTAATTCACTCCAAAAATCTCTCCACCTAATCCTCAACTAAATCTAATTTAAATACATTTTAGGTGTGGACTCAACAAAGTCCCGTACATAGCATTCCTACTCCCTAATTTTTCTACCTAATTCTATTTTCTCTCATATCCTTTTAATTAATAAAAGAATATTTACAAAATCCTCACTTTTCTAATTTATCTCCTATTTTATTTAAAAATAACAAATTAATTAATAAAACAATTAAAATATCACACCCCCCTTTATTACATATTTAAAAATGAAAATTGGCCTTGATGCTCCTACATCAGACTCCCAAGGTTGAAATTAATCATGATCACTTGATCATGTGTTCGGATCTATGTATGCCTGGATCCCATATCTTGTGCTGCAACTTCCCACTTGTCGCTGCTTCTATCTATTGTTCTTCTCCAGGTCTCCACACTTTATGCTGCATTTCCCCACTGGCTATGCTTTCACAATCTTCTGTTGTCTTTCTCTTGCTGCTTCTTCTTTGTTTTACTGCTGCTGGCCTCTTCTGGGATACTTTCATCATCATCTGCCTCATCAGTTCAATTTCTCTATCTAATAGATTTTCTCCAGCATCTGCAATAAAACCTGTACTCAAAAAACAATTTTTAGAATAAAAAACATAAGGCTTCAGTGCCCCTTCCACTGCTGGCAACATTTCAGTATGCTGCTCTGAAATTCCCTTGTCCATCAGCACATCAGTATGCTGATTCAATTCCTTTGTGAGACTATCAGTTAGTCCCTCCTTCACATCATCTGTTTGAAAAATGTTTCCCTGTTCTGTGTCTTTCAGTAACTCTTCTTGAACATAGATCCTTTGCTTTTCCAACTCTCTCCTCTGAAGATCTAACTTCCGATATAACTGAACAATCTTAACTGGAGTAGAACTCAGAAATTTTACACAATTTTCCATACCCTCACTTGCTATAGACCAATCATCAGATGGTCCTTCTTTCCCCGCTTCAATATTCTGCCGAATATTTCCATAAGACCCCTCTGTCTTCATTTCTTCCTGAGATCTTGCTATCTCAACATCATTCTGAACAAATTTCAGGTTCAACTCTTCTTCTTTAACAAACTTCAAAGTTTGTTCAACACTCTGTGATATACCTGTCATCACACACAAATCATTAGTCTTAAAAACATAAGACCTTGTGATCTCACTGAATTCTTCAGTCGACATCTTCCTTTGCTGTTTTGAATCCTTCATTTTATTCAGTTCTTCTGTAGATTTCCCTTCTGTCTCATCACTACTTCTATTCTCCCTCTGGCAATCTTCCAGAATTTTCCTGGTTTCAACATCATTACATTGTAAAATTTTGTCAGCAATCCCATTAAACAAATACACTTGTTTACCTCCTTGGAATTTTCCTTCAGCATTCCCACTTTGTTCCTGTTCCATAACATCTTTGATTCGCTGTCTTACGCTAAACAAGAAGTCATTTGTGATTTCTTCCTGTTGTAACCAACCAAAACATTCCTTCTATGAAAGGAATTCTCTACCAGACTTTACCTCAAGAATTTCATTCTCCTTTGTGACAGTTCCATCAGACTGCTTACCGCCTTTCACACATCCTGTAAACATACATAAACTGTGAGAAAAATTGAAAGGCTTCATAGCCTCATCTGTTTCTCTCGCCGTCACCTCTTCAGATGCTTCTGAACTATCCCAATAGTTCATGAGATCTTCCACACTGATCTCATCACCCAGAATTTCGCCATGTTCTGGGACACAAATGGAAACATCCATTTTTAACTCAGCCTCTCTGAGTTCTTCACAACTCAACATCTGCTCGAGCTTCGTCAGCTCCTCCATCAACTGTATGTTTACCTTCTTTTCCCTTCTTGCGTGTAGCTTCTGCCACTTCACCTTCTTTCTCATGGTCCAACCATGTGTCTGATATTTCACATTTTCCTGCAACAACTCCATTAAAAATTCAAGGTGAATTGTTATCTCGGCCTTCTCCCACTCGTACTCTTCATCAGATCTCCGAAAATGACTATCAACAGTCATCTTCCCCTCCTTTGTGAACTGCATCTGTTCATGTGTGGACTTCATGTAATCCACTTCTCAGCAATCCTTCACACTTTTCATTCATCAAAATGAAACTTCTCCTCCTGCGCTTGGCTTCTCTTTGTCCTGGAACCAATCTCGGACAACCTTATTGCTACAATTTTCTGCAAACAACACTTTATCAACTCATGTGCTATAATAACCAATTATTTGGGTGTCGGCTCCGCTGATCATGCACCCAATTACATTTAGAATTTGTATTTATCGTACGACTTGTTGACTTTAGACTTATACCAAATTTTCATCTTGGATGAAAATGTTCAATCTTGACTCAAAACTATCCAAAATTCCATCTAACACATGTTTTCACTTCAATACTCGACCAAAAATTTTGACAATGCATGTTTCAAGTTTATACAATCTTCACTTTCTTTCATATTTCATTATTTAAGAAAAATCATCAATTTCCCTTATCATTCCACATGATACTGAAGTCTTTAGTCAATTTCAATTCAAGTGTTCCAAGATTTGTTTAAGGTGAAATAAATAAACCATTCCATCGTTTAAAAAAAATAAAAAAAATCTTCCTGAAGTATCATACCTCATGCTCCTGTGAAACCTCAATCCTCTGATTTCCGTTCCTCTGTGCCATCTTTGTCACTGTCAATACTTGCATTTTCACAAGTTTGTCATCTTAATGCAAACATTTCCCTCTCATCGATCTAAGTGTGCCATGTCAATTTACCATGCCCCTTGCTTACATGCCTATATAATTTTGCATATTTCACAAATCACCAACCCACATTCTCACTCTCCAATGCATATAAAAATGCATGTCCATATATAAACCAAATATAACTTTCAATTTGGGAAAATTTCTAATAATGCGGAAGATATTTTTTCTTGATTTTTTTGATGGCTATAAAACCATACAATACACTCCCCTTATAACTCCTATTGGGGAAGCTTTAACTTTCAATCAATGGATGAAACTATATGATAAAAACTCATCTCATGGAAATCGAATAACATTTGATCTTGCAATTAAACTCAAATTACAAACTTCTCTCCCACATTATCAATACTCAACTTTATAATAAAACTCAAGGTGTATCCCTCAGGTCAACCCATATCTTAATGTATGTGCCTATGTTTCACCATATAAGAATACCCAAATGTTTAAGAAACATTTTTTCTTTAGATCCAAAGCATATTTCTATATGGGTCCACAACCTAACAACCTTCTTTTCACCATTCATATGACTTTGGCCACCATTCATTAAGATATATATATGTTTTCCATGTTACCATTTAACATTCCAAACTTGGTTTTAAAATCCAAATAACTAATGTTCACCCTCAACAAATATAACACTCACCTTTTCATTAATTCCCACGTAGCTTGATGCACATCCTCCATTAGATCTCCAGCATTTCAGTTTAAACTCATGTGAAGACCATTTTGTTTTCTAAAAGCCCTCCACGCTTAAACAATCCATCACTGCACCAGGCACTCTGCATATTTGTTCAACAATCCATTGTCAGTGTTTCACTTCACAATTTAGCTTCGAACTTTGCGCTTTCAACTCACAGTTTCATGGAATTCAGATTCCATTACGTTGTTGTTCATGATCTCAACATTATTTCGTTCAATATGGCTCCATGCTCCAACGCATTTCGGCATTCAGCATCTCTCATTCAACGACCCAATTCGAAGGACTTTCGACCTCGATACAAATATCACCGCTACATTCCTCCCATCTCTGCTTCCCTTAGCTCATTTTCAACCATAGCGAGGCTTCCAACGTAAAGGAATTATTCAACAATTATAGTAATTCAAAAATACGGCTTTCCCCTTTCGAGCTGAGATTTCTCTTCAGATCCTCCCTTGAGGTGACCGCAATTGAATATCAGAAATCCTTTATTGATTTCGTTCACACAGAATCGTTTCTATAATGGCACAATTCAGAAATAAAGCAACCCGCTCAGGTTACATTAACGCGTGGGTTAATCATATTCAATGGTCCAGAACCATTGCTTCCATTACAATAAAATCCTCCTGTGTCACTTCAAAATCCTGATCTTCATTGTATTGCTTATTATACAACATGCACATATAGTGAACAACCAAAACTTCATATCGATTATCACAACAAATGAATCGACAGCTATAACAGTCATATTGATTCCCTAATTATAGCAAATAATCGATGCTATAACATTCAGATTGATTTCTCTACTCAGCGTACATTTCAACAACAGTCAGTCACAAATTTGAAACACACGTTACCTTCTACCACACTGCATCTAACAATTTATGCCACTGTTTTAACACTGTCATTACCCTTCTGAATACCATTCAACGCTGACATAGGCTTTCATAAAAAACACAACTTAAATTCTTCATTAACAAATGTATGAAACAATCTCAGCGCAGAGTTTGCTCTGCGTTCACTCTAGATCTAACGTGACTTAGGAAACGATGGCTGTCATCGTATTCTTCAGCATCAGCAAACCATTCCACTACTTCAACACAATCTGACTTGTTGAATGTTAACACTGCATATCGACTTCATTACTCACAGCTCCACGCATCCACATCTGCCTCTGCACAACACGCTATCGAAATTTGTCTCTGCGCCTATCACCTGCAATATGTCATATATGCATACACGACATATTGGAAATCTAATTTTATTCACAAATATGTATGAGCAATCATAACATTGCATGGGCTAATAATAATTAATTGTCCCTCTGCAATTCCAATAGATACTTCAGATTCTCTCACACAATCTATCCATATATTGAAAACAAATATCCTTTCCTGCTCTAATACCAAAATGATGCAGGAATTCTGCTAGAAATCATAATTTGCATATAAGAATACAACTCCTTCACAAACTCTGAAAATGCTCAAAGTTTCTATAATAAAATCATGAAAAAAATTTAACGTAAATTCACATGAAGGCGAAAAGAGCCATACAAATCAACTCCCTTAACTATATTAAAATTATGTGGCTAGATATTACATTGGGCAGCCTCTTGGCTCTTGGCCCTTTAAACCACTCCCCACTCACTCCACTCTTAACTATCTCAGCTCTTCAACTATTTAAGTGTATTTTCCTCACAAAAACCACTCATATTTATACATAAATAATGAATTTAATTCATTCCAAAAATCTCTCCACCTAATCCTCAACTAAATCTAATTTAAATTCATTTTAGGTGTGGACTCAACTAAGTCCCATAAATAGCATTCCTACTCCCTAATTTTGCTACCTAATTCTATTTTCTCTCATATCCTTTTAATTAATAAAAGAATATTTACAAAATCCTAACTTTTATAATTTATCTCGTATTTTATTTAAAAATAACAAATTAATTAATAAAACAATTAAAATGTCACACCCCCCTTTATTACATATTTAAAAATGAAAATTGGACTTGATGTCTGGTTGGGATGACCTGAAAGTTACTCGATATGGGTAGCCCTAACGAAGCAAGGCTAGTTTCTCATAGTACTACGACAGTGCCTCTTAAATCTGAACTTTATCATTTGTATGAGAACCATCTCGATTAAGTGAGGTAAAAAGGAAGAAATAGGCACAAGAAATAGGGCTTTACATGGGATAAGTGAAAGGGCTGAATTGGGTTTGGATTCATGGAAAGTACCATACCCGACCTCTTACGACTTAGATATATGGACAAAGAACATTTTATAATTAGCATTATAGAGGTGGTCTTTGGAGCCTACAGTAGGGGACAGTCTAGAACTAGCAGGTTAAGCTTTGAATCTGGCCAACATCCCTATAACGGATAATCTTGGTTTGCATAAGTGTGTCGGAGATATGTTGAGAGATGAGGTGGTGAAGCTTGCACTCTCTCTAAGGAAGCTTGAAGACAAGTACAGCTCAGTATTGGAAAATCAGAAGAGAGAGAGAGAGCTAGTGCTAGGGTGATAAACCACAGCCTAGAAACTCTCAGGAAAGTAGTTAAGGAAAAAGGGGGGTTACAAGGATGCAGTTCGGAAGAAGCTCATCCACGATCTTGAGGCAGAGAACTCTGAGTTGAAGAAAAGGCTAAATATCCCCCGCGGAGAGCATGTACAAACGAACAAATTAATCCAGGTGGAGAGGGAGAAATCAGCTCTTGCTGACTCATTGGCCAAGGAACAATAAGGTAACACCAAAATGATCATAGAGATGGTTGGCTTAAGGCAAATATTGTCTGATTTACAGGGAAAATGGGACAAGCATGTATGCATGGATCCAACTTCTCACGAGCTTGGCACTACCCCAGAGCAGCTAATCAAAGCCTTGTCAAATTTAAAGGTTTCATAGAATGAATCCCGAACAGCTCGCCACAAAATATAGGTGATGGAAGCTACATTGGCGACAAATGATAAAGTGGTAGAGGCCTTACAGGCTGAATTTGACAAATTAAAAGAGAGAAACATATATAGGATAAAACCATCAAAGATTTGACTACCCAGATGAAGGGAAATTTAACGCTCCTCGAATCCAGGTGCCTAATCTAGATGGACATCATATCAGAGGTGAGAAAACATTGGAAATATATCACTCTGATGGACGACAAGAAAATCACAGTCCGTTTGTTTAGAGTAAAGTTGCAAGAAGGGCGCGAGGAAGGAGAAGCAAAGGTGATAATGGCTAAGAGGTACATCAAGTACCTGAATGAGTTGGACCCTGAGGAGTTACTCACCCAAGGGATCACAGACCATTTCAGAGGAGTGATGGAAGTCAGAAGAGTGATAAAAAAGGAGACTGCATGTGCAAAGGTGCTGATCTATTTAGAGCAGGTTGCAAAGGGAGTTGAACAGTTCGATCGAGAGTGGGATAAATTGGTGGAGGCAGACCTCCCATCATGCTGGGATCCTGAAATGACCGCATTTTTGGGGCTAACGGTTTATGAACAAAATTTAACAGAAATTATGAACCAGGTTGATTTACATTTGGAGAAAACAGCCCGCCTGAAGGCATAAAAAATAATCGCTGCTCTGAGTAAGGAGTTCTCTCTCCTCTGTCAAATCAAACAGTGTTTAGCCATCTGAGTAGACTACACAGAGCTTACAAATATCCAGGCTCTAGTTGAGACTTTTGTCACCATGCTGCCACCAGGGGAGAATGTGTGGCAAAAATTCATTGATTATGCCAACACTACAACATCAACACCCTCTCACCAATCGCTACCTCCCCTCAGCCGAAAAATTGGTTCGTCCACATCATCAACACTTATCAAGCACTCCTCTCCATTCCAAAAAATGAAATTCATGTTCTGGCCCAGGTGGCAAATTTACTTTTTATTTCTTATGTATTGTAAAATCGGGTGAAATATTTATTTCACCCTCCGCACTTTTATTTTTCATTTTACTGTTGTGTTTTCGGTTAGTGCCTTCGTTAAGGCCACTATGCAGATGATGAGAGGTCGTTTTCCTCATCATCATTTTTGGTTTTTGATAGAGACCACAAACAGAAAGATATATTCAGGGGAATATTTTGTCTAAGATATATCTTTTCGTAGGGCTCAGTTGAAAGCTATAAAAGATGAAATTTGAAGCTGAGAAAGGGTTCCAGATTTTTCAGAGAAGAACTAGCGAATTGTGTATTATCTCTTTTGTAAAGTTTTAAGGTCCTTTCTATAGTGTATGCCATAATACCCCTTTGGGGAAAGAAATGAATCATTTTCTGTTGTGTAATGGATTCCAAATGAGATGAGTAACAGTATGTATTTTCTCAACGTTGTTTTACTATCAATGTTCACTGTGTTCTTGATCATGTTCTTATTATCGTGGCTTTCGGAATGCGAGTGTTCTAATTTGTTTTGATGTGAATTTATCTTGTATGATACTCATATCTGCTCACCTGTAACACTTTAAATATGGCTCGAGGTGCGGTTTTTGTTCCAATTTTTATTTTCATACCATTGTTCTTCTTGTATTAGTGAGGAGTGGATTCTTATGTTAGTATAAGTCTACTTCGCTCTGATATTTCCTTCATGTTCTTTCATAGTTTGTCATACTCATTTAATCTGATAACTGTTTATTGGTTTTATGTTTGGCCTATTTCACAACAGTTAGTTTTCATGTCTTCATCTGATTCATGCCTATAGACCCTTATGCTGCACAACTAGATGTCATCTTATCCAATACTCTATCTCTGATATCTAGGTCCCATACCAAAAATCAAATCATCGTTACATAATAGGAGGTTCGATCCTATCTGCTTGTAAAAACCCTCTGAATCCTCTTAACTTAAGATATCCTGGGCACTGGTCCTTAACAACTTAGGGCTGTCTCTAGGAGTTACAACATCTTTTTGGTGCCGTTTCCGGGGATTGAATTTCAAGATCTTATCCCTAGGATACGACAAAATCACATGCACACTCCAGAATCAGGTGAGCACAAAGGGTTGAGAGTTGTAGATCCCTCACCTTGGCGATTCCACTGTTCCTTAAAGTATAAAATCCCTTTGCATTACTGGCTTATCATAAGCCTCACCTAAGTTCGGATACCTCTCAGTTAAGAATGCCTTCTATGTCTGACCCGGAGAATATTTTATTCAAAAGAGTCTGGAAAGAAAAGCAGCCCGCTCAAACTGATATACCCAGGTTATCATTAGAAGACTCTCCGTCCTCCTCTTAGCAAGTTCAAGTCCAAGGCCCGAGTTCTACTGCCAGAGTACTGGAATACCCACCAGATAACCCTATCCTCTAGCATTCAGAGATAAAAGATGAAGCATAGTCAATAGATACTTCTGGGTTTTTCTCGCATCCCACTGCCGAAGCTAAAGAAATTAAGCAGGTGAATATCACTCAGATTCCACTTTCCCAAGCCAATTCACAAGCCACCTTTCAGCACATACCCATTGTCATTCATCAAAACCCTCCTTTAGTTCCACCTCCACTTATGGCAGTTCCTGGCTTCTTGCTAAATAAATATTCCCCTCTGGCTTTACCACATATTTTAAGTGACATGCCTCAAGACTACATGAAGCTCTTACCCCGGTTTATCGGGGAAGACAGTAGTGCTGCTCAAAATCATCTTGAGGACTTCTATGCTTTCGCAAAGAATTTCAATGTGGAGCACCTGGATGTAGTGCTAAGACTGTTCATTCAATCTTTGGATGGGGAAGCTCAAACGTGGTTCAAGACTCTTGGAGACCACACCATCACCAACTGGGAGGAGATGGAAAATGCTTTCACCCGAAAGTGGGGAGATAAAAGAGACCATGGCTATTGTTTCACAGAGTTCAACGCTTTAAAGAAAAGACACAATGAGGATGTATCTGAATTTATAAAGAGATTCAACAAGCTATACACCAACCTATCGGCTGATATGAAACCTCCTCAGACAACTACTAAGGTAGTGTTTGTGGGAGCATTTGAATCTGAATTCGGTTCACGCTAAGAGAGAGGAAATCTGCTTCTCTGGACCAAGCTCAGACCGATGCATTGGAGGTAGAAGTCAACTTCGCTTCTACAGGGAAATCCAAAGGAAGGCTGGACCATGACTTCAGGCGAAGGGGTAAAGAAGAGGTTTCTTCTTCAAACCAAGAAAGACAGGTGTCAGATTATAAGATTGAGGAGATGAACAAGATGATTAAGAATCTTTCAAATAAACTAGTGAAACTAGAGCTTGAAGCAAAGAATGCCACATCTCGGCCATCTTAGACTGCTCCTAACAGGGGTTATAACCCACAGTATCGAAAGCCACCTCTGCAAATATTGCAAAGGGACATAAAGGAGCAGCAAGATCACATATAGCGACCTCTGTATTTGGAAGGGCAAATGGAGGGTCCTACTGAAGATGTTCCTGATGGACAAGATGATCAGTACCTTGCCTATTTAGAAGTGGAGGAGGTAGAGCTTTCTCTACGGGAGGAGGAAAAGGAAGAGAAAGTGAACTCCACTGAGGATCCTGACACTGATGATTATTGTAAACAGTTCATGGATTTCATGCAAGCCCAATTCCACAAGAAGTATGACCTTCGGTCTTCTAGGAAAAGGACTCGTACTCAAGATCAAGACGAGGAGTCACCTCCAAAAGAGTCGGTCACTAATAAGGTTGATAACAGAGGTAAGAAACCTATTGAAGGACCCTCTCATCAGAAATTTACTCCTCCATCCTCATCTAAGTCAATACCTGATCCCCTTGCAAATCCTAGATATATTCCTACAGATGAAAAGCCTCCAGTCGTTCTTAAAGAACCAAAGGAAGCCATCATAGAAAATGGTCTTACCATTTTTAATCTCCAAAAGGAATTAGAGAAAGTTAAGATACCTATCCCCTTAGTTGAGCTTTTGAAGCATCCTTTTTATAAAGCTCAGGTGTCACAATTCATGCTCCCTCATGGAGTAACCCCTTCCCCCGACAGTCTTAACCTTCAAGAGGAGAGGCTTATGGTAGTATTTGGCCCACATGTAGAAGAACTGGATTCAACAACCCCACCTTTTTATGTATCCTTGGTCATTCATGATTTTCTACTGCACAATTGTATGTTGGACTCGGGGGCATCACATAATCTACTGCCTTTGTCAGTCATGGAGCAACTAGGGTTGCAGATCACTCACCCATATAAGGACCTCTATTATTTTGATTCCAAGAGAGTAAAATTCCTGGGGATGATTAAAGATATGGTGGTGAAATTGGCTCAGATTATAGCCAAAAGCGTTGTTATGCACATAGTGGTCGCTGATATCCTAGCCTGGTTTGGGATGTTGTTATCTAGGTCATGGGTGACTAAAATTGGCGGGTCAATTAAGCTTGACCTCACTTATACAACCATCCCAGTGTTTGGTGGGCAAGAAATGAGGCTGTATCAGGAGTCTATATTTGTGAAGATGGTGACCAGAGCTGACGGCTTAGTCAATTCTCCGGTATATAGAAAAGAGGGGGAGTTTTCCTGTCTAATGCTAGAGGAGGATCAAGAGTTTTTACAGGAACCAGCATTCAACCTATTGAGACCGGAACTGTCCGCAAGTAATGAAGAAAAGGGGATGTGGACTCTGCCCTTCGATGGAGAAAATTCAAGGGAAGGAAATGGAGCAGGGGTCCTCTTAATCTCTCTTACTGGACAATTGGTCCCCTTCTCTTTTAAGTTGGAGTATTAAGCCACCAATAATGTGGCAGAGTATGAGGCACTACTTTTGTGGCTACAAACTGCCAAAAATATGAACATTCAGAGTCTCAAATTTTTTGGAGACTTAGAGTTGGTGGCGAGGCAGATTAAAAATCAGTGCCAAGCTAAACACCCTTGGTTAAGAGCATACAGAAATGAAGTATGGGACCTAGTAGAAAATTTATTCCTAGTGTTCAACATATAATTCAGGTTGAGAGATCAGAACAGGATGGTTGATTCCCTCGCGGTGGCAGCAAGTAATTTTCCTCCACTACAGAATCCTCTCTTGAGATATGAAGTTGAGGTGCGTTATCGGCCTTTTATCTCGGATAATGTCAAACACTGGAAGGTGTTTGAAGATGAGGAGCAGGTGAAGCGCTTTATGGAAACTATTGGATAGTTATCCAACTTGGTCATTGATGTCGGAGAAGAAGAGATCGAAAAGCAACCTCAAAACAGATGGCAAGAGACAGTGGCTGGTCATATGGTGCTACAATTGAAAGCGAACATGATCCCCAGAGGTCTAGTGCCTTTGGAAAGACTGTTTGATAAAAGTGACATCCCTATCATCCCTAACAAATCGATCGATGAAGGTCAAGTAGATGATGTAAATATTGGGATGGAAGGGGATCCTAAAAGCGTAAAATTGTCTAAAGGAGTCCCAGAAGGGTACAAAGACCAATACTTCAAATTGTTTCAATCCTATAGAGATGTTTTCGCTTGGTCATACCAAGATCTGAAAACATTTGATACCAATGTCATACATCATAAAATCCTACTCAAAGGAGATGCTAAGCCACATAAGCAAAAGTTGAGGCAAATCAATCCTTTGCTACTCCCTTCCATAGAGAAAGAAATCAAGAAGCTACTGAAAGCTAAGATCATTGTCCCTCTAAGGTACTCAGGGTGGGTGGCCAACTTGGTCCTGGTCAGAAAGAAGAAAGGGGAAATAAGGCTATGTGTAGACTTTCGGAATTTGAACAAGGCATTCCTTAAAGATAACTATCCTCTCCCCAATATGGATCACATACTGTAGAAGGTAGTGGGATCCTCCCGAATGTCTATGATGGATGGTTTTTATGGATATAACCAGGTGGCAGTCCTCCTCGAAGACCAAAAGAAGACGACATTCACCACACCATGGGGTACATTCATGTATGCCCGAATGCCCTTCGGCCTGATAAATGCGAAAGCCACTTTCTAGTGGGCAATGGACATTGCTTTTGTAGGAGAGAAAGACAAGTTCATGGTGATATATCTGGATGATATCACTGTTTTCTCGAAGAATGATGCTGAACATATTGAACATTTATGTCGGACTTTTGACAAGTGCTGTAGGTATGGCCTGTCCCTAAATCCTCAAAAGTCCCTGTTTGCTTTAGAGGAAGGAAAATTATTAGGGCATATTGTAACTAAAGCTGGAGTGAAGATTGATCCAAAAAGGGTAGAGGTAATTAATGACATATCCTTACCTCGAAAGAAGAAGGAGGTCCAGGTATTCCTCGGATGCATAAATTTGTTGAGAAGATTCATCCCGAACTACCCTGAAATAGTTCGGCATATCACTGAGATGCTTAGAAAAAACAATGATGTAAAATGGATGCCAGAATCAAGAGAAGCATTCAATAGAATTAATAGTGCCTTTGTAGAAGCCCCAGTACTGGCGGGACTAGACTATGGTAAGCCATTCATGATCTTCTCATTTGCGTCCCCACATACTGTCGCTACAATATTATTACAGAAAAATGAAGATGGGTATGAGCAGCCCATCGCCTTTTCAGTCAGGTGCTTCGGGACACCGAATTGAAGTATAACATCTTGGAGAAGCAGGCATATGCCCTGGTAAAGTCCCTGAAAGCTTTTCGGATGTATGTACTGCAATCAGCCATAACTTCTTTTGTGCCAACAACCACGGTGAAAGACATCTTGATTCAGGGGGACAGTGAAGGTAAAAGAGGTAAATGGATCGCCAAGATTCAAGAATATGAATTGGACATTCTCCCCACGAAGCTCATTAAAGGACAGGGGCTAGCAAAAATCCTGTCCGAATCAAATTGCCAGGCGTTGGGCATAAATCTATCTATGGAAGGTGGAGAGTTACCTAAAGGTACAAATGAACAGCCTAGGATAGAAACTGCTTGAAGAAAACACACATGAAGTACCTTCTCAGTACTTGGTATAAAGATATTGTGGAGTACCTTTTAACTCTCAGATGTCCTTTAAACTTTGATAAGACTAAATATCGAACTCTAAGGTTGAAATCCCAGAAATACATCGTTGCAAATGGCCGATTATATTGGAAGGATCCTTCAGGAATCCTGCTCTTATGTCTAACAGAGTCAGAGGCGGAGGAAGTCATGGATGAATTCCATGAAGGCATCTGCGGAGGTCATTATAGTTGGAGGTCCACAGCCCACAAGATATTGAAGGCGGGTTTCTTTTGGCCTAAATTGTTTGGAGATGTACATGCTCTAGTTAGGGTGTGCGAGAAATGTCAGAGGTTTGCTGAAAAACAGAAATTTGCGCCCTTACCCATGATTCTAGTACATATAGAAGAACCTTTTCAGCAATGGGGTATCGACTTTATTGGGGAAATTCATCCAACATCAAGTGGTTAGCATAAGTGGATCCTCATGACCACCGACTACTTCACCAAGTGGGTAGAGGCGATACCCGTGAGAAATAGAATATCTCGATTTGGATGTCCAGTTAAGGTTGTGACAAATAACGCTCAGGCGTTCAAGTTTGCCAAATTCACCAATTTCTGTCAGCAATACAGTATCACCTTGGGGCACTCTACAACCTATTATCCCCAGGGAAATAGACTGGTTGAGTCTTCTAATAAGACCATGGTTAGAGCATTAAAGAAGGCTATAAATGAAAATCAGAAAAACTGGGACTCTCAGCTCAAATTCACACTCTGGGCAAACCGAATCACTAGTAAAAGGTCAACAGGTAAGTCACTCTATGAATTGGTTTATGGCCGAGCGACAGTTTTTCCAATTCAGCTTGCCTTACCTGTGGCTAGGTTCCTATAGGATAGCCAGGAAGAGCCTAACGATCTCATTAGAAGAATGAACCAGTTGGTTGAGTTAGAAGAGACTTGGAGCCAAGTGAATGATAGGTTAGCTGAATATCAGGAAAAGATGAAGGGCTTGTTCGATCAACATGTTAAGGACAAGGAAATGCAGTCTGGGGACCTGGTGCTAAGATGGGACATAAGAAGGGCAGAGAAAGTTAATCATGGAAATTTTGACCTGTTTTGGTTTGGGCCATTCAAGATCGCCGAAGTGAGAGGCAACAACACCTTCATATTGGAAAAATTGGAAGGTGACTTGATCGAGGCGCCCGTAAATGGGCAGTTCTTAAAACCATATTTTCAATACTGACAAAGGTCTCAAGGGCTTGCTATATATAGTGTAAATATTTGTCACTTTTAGTTTCACTTTTGTTGTTGGTTTTGTCATAGGAGAGTTTGAAAATTTTGAAGGGGCTCTAGCTTTCAAGAAATATTATGTAAAGGGTCTGCGAAGTTCTCAACACACTCAAGGACGAACGTGACGTCCTCAGGTGGAGCCAATATTGTTTGGTTAACCCTAACACTAAGAGAAAAGAGAGTGGTCTAAATAAACAAAGAGAAAAAGGGTCTCCCAATATAGTGGGATAAGTGAGGTTAAAAGTAGTATGGCACAAAAGTCCTTTATGGCGCGAGCGAAAATAGGAGATTGAAGGTGCTAAACAGTCAAGAAAGAAGCCGCATTCCATATGGCGGAAAAGAACAAAGGAGAAAGATACACGCAAGGTATTCTAGGGGGACTAAGGAGAAGTAGAAGGAGATGGAGACCTACCCCCTGGAACACGTGACGTCATAGCACGGTGGGAAAAATCATAAACATTCCGCGGGGTGGCGGAGTGTAACAGAAATCCCTCACAGGCCCCCGCCGGAACCTTAAGTAGGCCCACTGAGGAGTACATTTGGCGCTATGTAAACAAAAGGTAAGGTAAGTTTAGGGACCCTCGTACAAGACTAGTACAGGTATTAACGCGACGCGTGGCTTGCAACCACCCGACCCCTGATAGCCAACAACCTATCGCCACGCATCCCATTGTTGAAGTCAGCCCTATAGTTGTTGTCCTAGCCTCGTTTGCCACAAAGTTCGGTCTGTTTAACCTTGTTTTACACCATATTAGTATGAAGAGAAAACATTTTCCTCTTAATCATTTTTGGTTTTTGATAGAGACCCCAAAGAGAAGGATATCTTCAGGGGAATATTTTGTCTAAGAAATATCTTTTTGTAGGGCTCAGTTGAAAGCTATAAAAGATGAAATCTGAAGCTGAGAAAGGGTTCCATATTTTTCAGAGAAGAACTAGCGAATTATGTATTATCTCTTTTGTAAAGTTTTAAGGTCCTTTCTATAGTGTATGCCAGAAGACCCCTTTGGGAAAAGAAATGAAGCATTTTCTGTTGTGTAATGGATTCCAAATGAGATGAGTAACAATATGTATTTTCTCAACATTGTTTTAATATAAATGTTCACTGTGTTCTTCATCATTTTCTTATTATCGTGGCTTTCAAAATTCGAGTGTTCTAATTTGTTCAGATGTGAATTTATCTTGTATGAGACTCATATCTTCTCACCTGTAACACTTTAAATATGGCTCGAGGCGCATTTTCTATTCCAAGTTTTATTTTCATACCATTGTTCTTCTTATATTAGTGAGGAGTGGATTCTTATGTCAGTATAAGCCTACTTCGCTCTGATATTTCCTTCATGTTCTTTCTCAGTTTTTCATATTCATTTACTCTGATAACTGTTTACTGGTTTTATGTTCGGCCTATTTCACAATAGTTAGTATTCATGTCTGCATCTGATTCATGCCTATAGACCCTTATGTTGCACAACTAGATGTCATCTTAGCCAATACTCTATCTCTGATATCTTGGTCCCATACAAAAACTCAAATCATCGTTACATAACAAGAGGTTCGATCCTATCTGCTTGTAAAAATATTCTGAATCCTCTTAAGATGTCCTAGGCACTGGTCCTTAACAAGTCAAGGTTGTCTCTAGGAGTTACAACAGGGGCTATGGTCGGTTGAGCTATGGAGAGCCTGATTATAATTGTGTTATACATAGGGAAGGCGCTCATCCCATGTGCATGGATGCTTTGAATTGTGTAGAAATTACACCAATGGATTCAATACGATCATGCAATGTACTAAAACAAGATACTGAATCCTTCTACAATATTTACGAAATATAAATCATGATCACTCAATCACATGCAAGTAAGAGAAATAAGTAAATCAATCACACTTGACACGATATTTTCCTGGGGAAAGCAACTTCTCAAAACCCCTCCATATTTATTGTATAATCAACTAGGGAATCATGAAACAATACAATGCATGTGTGCTCACCACAACCTCATACACTCTACCAATGTCTCACATTGATCTAGGCAAAATTGGATGAACACATAGCCAATTTCCTACCCACCTTCAGCCTGCTTTGCTCACGCAATCCCCAGGAAAAATAATTCTTGTTAAATAGGAATTCCAACCTTCCTTGATTGTGCAATCCTTCATGGTCATACTGTGGCCTTATAACTGCACCTGGGCAGTTCGCTAATAATACAACTGATAGTTTACTTCCCTTTAACCTTTGTCTCAATTGGACCTCCATCAGATTTGACATGTTTGCAACTAATAATAGAAAATCATCAGTTACTTGGTAGATCACTACTTGTGAATTAAATCTATTTTAATTCACTTGATCTTCCATTAGCTCATCAATCAGTTAGAACAAGATAAATTGATTTTAACTCAATTAATTTGAGTTAACTGATTGCATTCACACCACACTAGTGCTACAAATGCAGCTGGACCCTGTAAAAAATAGAATCACTCTACATACCTCGCTGTTTGACCCTCAACTCGAAATTCTTGAGCTAAGTAAGTCTATCACACTTAGTTAACTATTACAAGTTTTTATGAGATAAGATTACAATTTATTGTCCAATTTATTTAAAACTTAGACACCCACATTTAGGACTAATGTGTCACTGAATTCCTCACTCACGTGTCACTGGAATCCCACACTAGTATGTGGTGCATTTTCTTGTTGAATTTCAACACTCCCTCTCAACAAGAAAGGGATTATCTGCTACCCTGATCCTGCCTCTGTGGTATTCGAATTTCCTCTTCACAAGTGCCTTCATAAAGATATTTTCATCCTGATCTTCTATGGGAATGTACTGCAACAACATAATGCGCCTCTGAACACAATCTCTGAGATGGTGGTACATGATGTCAATATGCTTAGACCTGTCATGGAATACTAGATTAATTGAGAGTTTTATGCAACTCTGGTTATCATAATTTAGCACCGTCAGATCCATCTAATGAAAAAACATGCCAACAAGTATCTTCCTCATCCAGATGGCCTCACATGCAGCCTGACTAGCTACTATGTACTCTGCCTCAGCTGAACTGAGTGCAACTGATCTCTGCTTCTCGCGGTACCAAGAAACTGCTTTTGATCCTATGCTGAAGATGCCCCCTGATGTGCTCTTCTTGTCTAATGGACTACCTGCCCAATCTGCATCGGTGCAACCTTGAAGCTTCACTCCCTCTGTCCGTCTATACCATAATCCATACTTTGTAGTGCCTCTGAGATATCTCAACACATGCTTCCCCGCCTTCCAAAAGAGCTTGGTAGGCTTAACAATAGCTTGACTAAGCTGGTTAAATGCGTAGCATATGTCTGGTCGCGTGTTCACCAAATACATAAGTGAACCCACAAGCTGCATGTAAACAATAACATCCACTACCTCACCTGAAGTAGCATCCTCCTTCCTCCAATTACCTGTAGGAGGAGTCTCCATGGGTTTTTTTCCCTCCATGTGGAACTTCCTCAGAATCTCCTTGGAATACTTTCCCTGAGATACAAATAGATCCCCATCTCTTTGCCATATTTCCAAGCCAAGGAAATAATGCAAGAGCTCCATGTCCTTCATCTCAAACTCTCTTGCGAGATCCTCTTTGCAAGAATTTATGAGCTACTCATCACCTGTCAGTATAAGATCATCAACATAAATTACAATAATCAAAATCTTACCATCAACCACAATATGATATAGGTTTGCATCCCAACCCGGTGAAATAGCTGTCAATCCTAGTGTACCAAGCACGAGATGCTTGGTTTAGCCCATACAATGCTCGCTTGAGTCTGCACACATGCGAATCCCTGTCAAAGGTCTCAAAACCTTATGGTTGCTCAATGTACACTTGTTCCTCAATAAATCCATTGAGAAAGGTTGTGTTTACATCCATTTGATGTATATGCCACCCCATCTACGCTGAGAGTGCAAGGATAGATATAATCGATCAGTACCTTGCAATCGGTGCAAAAGTATCCTCACAGTCAATCCCCTCTACTTGTGAGAATCCTCAAGCCAAAAAATATAGCCTCGTATTTATCCACACTCCTCTCTACTACTTGCTTCACCTTGTAGATCCACCTAGATCTAACCAATGACTTCCCCACTGGTCTTGGGACCACTTCCCATGCATTGTTTATGATAATGGAGACATACTCCTCAACCATGGCATAAACCCATGTTGGCTGTTGCACTGCTTCCTCAAAAGAGGATGGTTCTGTCATAATACACTCGCTCATAAGAGCCACGTATCTAGTATACTTGTATGGGGACCTTCGCGGCTTGCACTGTGATTTAGGTGCACCTACATGCTCTGTCACATCTAGCATCAATCTGTCAGCCTCTCTAGTGTGCTTCCTACCATTTCTGGTGGATTTCTCTGCATGAGTGGTTTCTGCCACTCCATAATCCTCTGCTTGTGGCTGCTTCACATCCTGAGGTTCATCCTTTGGAACTAAGAGTTCCTCATCTGCATGCAAGTCAAGCTCCCTCTCAAGGGATAATAGCATGACTTTCTCCTCATCAAATTTAACATCTCTTCTGACAACTTTCATCCTTTTGGAAAATACACCCGATAGTTGTGGGGAGTATCAATGTACTGCACAAATATCCCAACCTTTGCTATTGGTTCTAGCTTCTTCCTGGCATCTTTGGTCACATGGCAATAGACAGATGAACCAAATTTTTTAAAATATGAAACATCTGGTTTCTTACCTAAAAAAGCCTCCTCTGGTGTGTTGGAGCTGGAATCAGCACTCGGACTGCTTCAAGTGCCTGACCAGACACATCCTAACCCCTAAGGAAATCTGATTATTTGGTTTATGAGATTGGTAGGTGGTTTAAACTCCCATTCACTGAAAAGAGATTTCAGTCAAATCCACTGTTCTACTAATGAGGGTATTGGGTCTGATGTGGTAGAAAAAGAGTGAGTTTGTAGCCTATGAGGGGAAGAGAATGTGAAATTAAAGAATAAACAATGGGTCTGCAATATAGAAATCCACTACTTTTGGTAGAAAATAACACAAGTAGCAATTTGTCAATATTTCAACAAGAGAAAGCTATTTCTAGACTTACAATATTCTCACTGAAATATCATGGAAGATAAATGTTATAAGTGATGCCCTTTACACTGTCATCATGTATATTTCATCAAGAAAGCTCACTATGTGAGACTAATAAAATTCGATAAAACACATGAACATGTCAAGAGACTAATAAAAACACATAACAATACGAGGAATTGCAAGCTGCCACTGAAGATCATAAGATATGGAAAAACAAGAGAAAATTAACAATACACACCAGATTGATAATAAGTCCTCATAAGTTTCTTTCAATTTTATTCACTGAATAGGGTACTGATCCTATGAGCCAAGATTCTAAAACCACGAACCTGTTTTACATAGCAGTTTGTCACATATATACAAAAATATAAAACTGTCATCTCCATAAAAGGAGTAAACCTGTTCACAAAATTTATTACGATCTCATGCAAGAGATGAGGCTTATCCTAAAACTTTAATACAAAGTGCTATGACATAATAAAAATAAACAACATCAAGGCTGGCAATTCAAAGTGGTTGTATGATGTGGTAGTCTATAGGAATACTCCTTCTCTGTTCTAGTGTGTAATATTCCTAATTAGCGACAGCTAATTGGAATATTTGATTTTGTTCAGTTTTGCCGTCTATAGTATATAAATAAATAAAAAGTGAGTGGGGAGGGTCTAACTCACTTAAGTGGAATAAAAAACCTTCCTAGTAGCACAATGTTGAGACTTAAGAGGGAGTCAAGGGGGGCCAAGCACCATGTAGAGAGGGAGCCCACCTATGCTCTAGAAGCTACTGCGCAGGAGAGGAAGAGCACGTGGCAAGAGAGGGAGGCTCGTTGAGGAGATGGGCCTTAGGGTTAGAGGAAGGTCAACGTTATAAAAGAGGGAGGAGCCTTCTCATTTGATTCATTCTGTTTTTGATGATATTGAGCTGGAAGTTTGTCTTCTTGAGCACATTGGATGTTTAGCCTGTCTGCAACACTGTTGAGTGCATTGAGTTTCTCCGGTTGGAGATCTTGCCCTTAGCCCCGGGGGACTTCGAGTGCCTGCTCGGGCAAGGTTATTTATTCAGTATTTTGTGAGAGGTTTTGGTGTTTGGGTTTGTTGCGGAGCTGGGCTTTCATAGAGATTGCGCAGTCACTGAGAGAGAGGACGCAGTCCATCTTGGAAGTGTTCCGGATTGGGATTTTTGCAGGAGATTGAGCCGAGATTTTGAGTAGAGGGTCAGCCTTTGTAGTTGGGAGGATTTTGGTGGAGTTTGAGGTGGTGTTTTAGTCATTCTCATTTAGCCTCTGCGCAGAGCCTTGGAGGCCAACGTAATTCCCCAAGGGGGTGTTTTCCGGAGGTTTTCGGGGGTCGGCCAATTTTGATATGGTTGCTGGGTTTTGTCGGGATTGGTGAGTAGAGGAGGATTGCAGATTTTCAGCTCATTCCGGCAAGGGGATAAACCCCTAGAATTCAGTCCATTCCAGCAGTAGCAGCTACACGACAGTTTTCCAGCATCTGGGATGTAGTTCAAAGAGCAACCATTTCCTGCATATTCTGAGAGTATTTCTTCACTTGCATTGAGAAAGTTTAGGTGCCATCACTCTGATCACCTATTGTACTTCATTATATTTCTCAGTTTAATAAAATGGCTTAGCATTTCCTCTCTATATTTCTGGATGAGTTGCCGTACGTTCTGTCTATGTTATTATATGTCTGTTGCACTGTTATTTTTATATATTCTTGAGCATTCTAGTTCTATACCACTTGGTGTGTTTATCTTTCACTCTTAGACAGAGTCTGGAAAGGGCCAGGTAGCCTCCAGATTTCATCCTCTTTTCAGAGGCGATATATCCGGTAAATGCCCTCCCAGTCTATCTCTAGTTGGAGTTGCCGTGTTTTAGAGATATCCCCGAAACGGGATATTACAGTGGTATCAGAGCATAGTTCTGGCTCAGCCTGTGGTCTATGACACCGGGGAAGAGACCATATATTTGTTATAGAGGCAGGAAGTACAGAGACAGTGAGCGTAGGTTGGAGAACACCTACGGAGAGGGAGATTGTGTTCGGGTGGTGGACACAGAGTAGGAGAGAGAGCCTGTGACAGACGCAGAGCAGGAGGAGCCTGTATTAGATTCAGAGCAGAGAGGGCCGATGGCAGATGACACAAAGGCCAAACAGTTTGGGGAGGCACTCCTCAAATCGGTGCAAGATTTAGCCAGACAGATTGAGGTGATGGGTCAGAGGTTCACCGCTGTGGAGGCTAGACAGCGTGAGACCCCATGGGTTTTCCAGGTAGGAGAGGAATTAGGTACATCCCATCATTTTCCAGAGCATGGTGCTGCTCAGCGCGATATTCCTCGGCCGATGGCTTCACGTGCACCTACCCACTCTACTATGCCCACTTTCTTGGGAGCAAACATAGGGGCAGGAGCCCAGCAGGAGGCAGAGCCCAGACACATGGGCGAGTATTTTGCAGAGTATTAGGCCTATGGGCAGGAGTTCGGGGATGCTCTCTCGTTCAGAGATTTTGTTCAGCTCCAGCGGGACAATAGACCCCGCGACCATCATAGAGGGCACTGGCATTATCATGATGGAGATACCTGCGCTATTAGGCCCGAGATGCTGGTCGCGGGGACCAGGGACTTGCAGGATGCATTGCCCAAGACGCAGACACCTTACCCCCAGAGACAGGGCTTCCAGCCCAAGGGGAAGGATGTGAGGGTTCCTCCTCCAAATGGGAATCTGGGACGGGCACATATAGATGATGATGCCGGGAGGGAGTTGAGGAAGAAGCGGATGTGCTTCACTTTTCAAGAGCCGTGGGCACCAGGGCATAGGTGTGTTGTTGGCAAAGCACACTTCATTGAGGTCTTCTCCGATGACAGTGGGGAAGAGGATGAGGAGGATGATGAGGAGGTAGGAGATAGTCAGACGGCCCAAGATCAGTTGTCGCCTCCACCTCTAGGGACAGGAGGTGCAGCTTTTGCACCCACGGGAGGGGGCCTTGTAGCTTTGCGAGGAGTTCCTAAGTATTTGACACTGCATGTACGAGGGACAGTACGTGGCCAGTGAGTGTCAGTCTTGGTTGAAAGTGGGGCGACCCACAACTTCATTGATGCACAGATCGTCGAGCGGAGTGGTATACCAACCGAGAGCTTTGACGGGTTTTCAGTCTTGGTCCCAGGAGCCCAGCGATGCAGTGTGCCCGATATGTTCTAGAGTTGGCAGTGACGATGGGTACCTACACCGTAACTGATCACTTTTTCGTGGTCAACATACCAGATACCAATGTGGTGTTGGGTGTTCAGTGGTTGATTACTCTAGGGAAGGTCACCACGGATTGGGAGGCCTTAGAGATGGAGTGGGATGACAAGAAGACCGGGAAGCATGAGAAGATCCGCGGGATGCACACTTACCCACCTCAGACAGTTTCGGCACACCGGATGGAGGTGGACTTCCGGAAGGGAGACATAGAGTGGGTGGTTGAGTTGCGGGCATCAGAGGCAGAGACCACCGGTCGAGCAGTTCATCCGGATATACAGGCCATCCTTGATAAGCATGATGTAGTGTTTGGGGATATACCACCAGGTCGGCCACCGAACCGAGAGTTTGAGCACACCATTGAGCTTGAGCAGGGTATCCAGGCAGTGATCACTACCCCCTATAGGCATCCCAAAGCCTATCGGGATGAGATTGAGCGGGCCATCCAGGAGTTGCTGGCTCTTGGGCACATCAGACCGAGCACGAGTCCGTTTGCTTCTTCCGTGGTGTTGGTGAAGAAGAAGGACGACACATTGAGGATGTGCATTGACTACAGGGCCCTGAATAAGAAGACCCTGAAGAACATGTATCCTATACACAGGATCGATGTTGATGGATGAGTCGAGAGGAGCCAAGTTCTTCTCGAAGATTGATTTGAGATCAGGGTACCATCAGATTCGCGTGAGGGAACAGGGCATTCCCAAGACCGCCTTCAAGTGTCATTATGGGCACTTTGAGTTTTTGGTTATGCCTTTTGGGCTAACCAATGCACCAGCTACTTTTCAGTCTTGCATGAACCATATCTTCCACAGTCATCTGAGGAAGTTTGTATTGGTCTTCTTCGATGACATACTCATATATAGCAAGACTTGGGAGGAGCATCTCCAGCATATAGAGGCAGTACTACATATCTTGGAAGAGCAACAGTTCTATGCTAAGCTCTCCAAGTGTAAGTTTGGGATGATGAAGATGTTGTATTTAGGTCACATTATTGGAGTGGACGGAGTGAGAGTCCATGAGGAGAAGATTAGGGCCATCAGGGATTGGCCAGAGCCGAGGAATGTGACGGAACTTCGAGGATTCATTGGCATATGCACCTATTACAGGAAGTTCGTCAAGAGTTTCTCACAGCTTGCTGCACCCCTTACAGATTTGACGAAGAAGGGGGCATTTAGTTGGTCAGATACAGCGCAGCAAGCCTTTGATAGGCTCAAGGAGGTGATGAGTAGCTGCCCAGTGCTTGCATTTCCGGATTTTACGCAGCCATTTGTCTTGGAGTGTGATGCGTCGGGAGAGGGGATCGGCGCAGTATTGATGCAGGGAGGACACCCTATAGCCTTTGAGAGCCGGAAGCTCCTTCCGCACGAGAGGTTGTATTCCATATACGACAAGGAGATGTTGGCCATTATGCATGCATTGGCCAAATTCCGGCAGTATTTGGTAGGGAACAGGTTCAGGGTGAGGACTGATCACAACAGCCTCAGGTTCTTTTTGGAGCAGAAGCAACTACAGGAGAGGCAGCAGAAGTGGATCAGTAAGATCCAAGCATATGACTTTGACATTGAGTATGTCAAGGGTAAGAATAACATGGTAGCAGATGCCCTTTCACGTAGACCAGCCACGTTATCTCTTATGAGCTTGGATACAGATTGGAGGGCTCGACTTTTAGTTGAGTACTCCAAGGACAGATTTGCATGTGAGGTGTTGGATGGACAGGTGGCGGATGACAGGTACAGGGTGGTTGATGAGATCATCTACTACAGGGACAGGATCTTCTTGACTGAGGGATCTCAGCTTAAGAAGAAGATACTCCAGGCATCACATGATTCTCCATTGGCAGGCCATCAGGGGTTTACCAAAACCTACAGGGCCATTAGAGAGAGATTCTCATGGAAGGGCCTCAAGGATGACGTACTCCAGCACATCAAGGAGTGCGATGTTTGTCAGAGGAACAAGGGGAGATGAGCCATCTCGCAGGATTGTTGCAGCCTCTTCCCATTCCGTAGGGGAAATGGGAGAGCATATCGATGGACTTCATCACAGGGTTGCCCATGGTGCAGGGTAAGGATTGTATCTTTGTTGTCGTTGATCGGCTGACAAAGTATGCACACTTTTTTGCCATATCCGCGCATTACATAGCAGCACAGGTGGCCGAGCTATTCTTCAGAGAGGTTTTTAGGCTGCATAGACTTCCTAAGACCATCATCAGTGACAGGGACAGCCGTTTCATGGGCAGATTTTGGCAGGAGCTTTTCCGACTAGTGGGGACGGAGTTGACACCGAGTACCAGTTACCACCCACAGACGGATGGACAGACGGAGATAGTTAACAAGTGGCTGGAGGGCTACTTGCGTAACTATGTCAGTGGGCAGCAGTGAGCATGGTTGAGATGGTTGCATTTGGGGGAGTACTGCTACAACACGACACATCACATGTCCATTGGTATGTCGCCGTTTTATGCTTTGTATGGGTATCATTCCTTATCTTTTGCTGATGTGATGTTCGGTGCTAGCAAGGCTCCTAGAGCCAAGATTTGGATCCAAGAGAGTCAGGACATTCTCCGAGCTCTCAAGGATAATATGGCTACAACACAAAACCAACAGAAGCTGTATGCCGACAGAGGTCGGGTGGAGAGACAGTTTGAGGTAGGGGACTTGGTCTACCTATGATTACAGCCATACCGACAGTCGTCACTGAAGCAGAAGGGAGCTGAGAAGCTCAAGCCCCGCTTTTACGGGCCATACAGGGTGATACGCAGGATTGGACAGGTTGCATATGAGTTGGAGCTGCCCCAAGGCAGCAAGATTCATAATGTTTTTCATGTATCATGCCTGAAAAAGGCACTAGGGCAGCAGGTGACAGTGATAGATGAGCTACCACCCACGGATGATGAGGGGCATTTGGTGTTGCAGCCAGAGGCTATTATTGATACCAGGGAGAGGCAGCTACGGAGCAGGACAGTCCGGGAATTCTTGGTGAGGTGGAAGAATTTGCCAGATGAGGATGCCACTTGGGAGAGTGAGAAGATTTTGCAACATCCATCACTTCAGTTGCTTGAGGACAAGCAACATTTTGCCGAGGGAGACTGTAATATTCCTAATTAGCGACAGCTAATTGGAATATTCGATTTTGTTCAGTTTTGTCGTCTATAGTATATAAATAAATAAAAAGTGAGTGGAGAGGGTCTAACTCACTTAAGTGGAATAAAACACCTTCCTAGTAGCACAACGTTGTGACTTAAGAGGGATTCAAGGGGGGCCAAGCACCACGTAGAGAGGGGGCCCACGTATGCTCTAGAAGCTACTGCGCAGGAGAGGAAGAGCACGTGGCAAGAGAGGGAGGCTCGTTGAGGAGATGGGCCTTAGGGTTGGAGGAAGGCCAACGTTATAAAAGAGGGAGGAGCCTTCTCATTTGATTCATTCTGTTGTTGATGATATTGAGCTGGACGTTTTGTCTTCTTGAGCACGCTAGCTGTTTAACTTGTCTGCAGCACTGTTTAGTGCATTGAGTGCCTCCGGTTAGAGATCTTGCCCTTAGCCCCGGGGTACTTCGAGTGCCTGCTCGGGCAAGGTTATTTCTTCAGTATTTCATGAGAGGTTTTGGTGTTTGGGTTTGTTGCGGAGCTGGGCTTTCATAGAGACTGCGTAGTCACTGAAAGGGAGGACGCAGTCCATCTTGGAGGTGTTCCGGATCGGGATTTTTGCAGGAGATTGAGCCGAGATTTTGAGCAGAGGATCAGCCTTCGCCATTGGGAGTATTTTGGTGGAGTTTGAGGCGGTGTTTCAGTCATTCTCATTTAGCCTCTGCGCAGAGCCTTGGAGGCCAGCGTAATTCCCCAAGGGGGTGTTTTTTGGAGATTTTCGGGGGTTGGCCATTTTTGATATGGTTTCTGGGTTTTGTCGGGATTGGTGAGTAGAGGAGGATTTCAGATTTTCAGCTCATTCCGGCAAGGGGATCAACTCCTAGACTTCAGTCCATTCCAGTAGTAGCAGCTACACGACAGTGTTCCAGCAGCTGGGACACAGTTCAGAGAGCAACCATTTCCTGTATATTCTGAGAGTATTTCTTCACTTGCCTTGAGCGAGTTTAGGTGCCATCACTCTGATCACCTATTGTACTTCATTGTATTTCTCAGTTTAATAAAATGGCTTAGCATTTCCTCTCTATATTTCTGGATGAGTTGCTGTACATTCTGTCTATATTATTATATGTCTGCTGCACTGTTATTTTTATATATTCTTGAGCATTCTAGTTCTATACCACTTGGTGTGTTTATCTTTCACTCTTAGACAGAGTCTGGAAGGGGCCAGGTAGCCTCCGTATTTCATCCTCTTTTCAGAGGTGGTACATCCAGCAATGCCCTCCCAGTCTATCTCTGGTTGGAGTTGCCATGTTTTGGAGATATCCCCGAAACGAGATATTACATAGTGTAACCAACTCCACAAAAAATGTAAACAACAGTGAAAATGACGTGTGGATATTCCTTGAATGCTGCCTGGTGCCTTGTGGAAACGTGCTGGTGCTGAGAGTAATGGTAGAAATATGTTTCAGGGAAACTTTTCCAATGTTCCTTTGCCGATGTTCAGAGAAATATGCGATAGGGATGGAGGTGGATGAAAAGAGATATCAGAGTTGCATTTTATTAGCGGGAGGGATTATTAAATGAATGATAAGCGGGAGGAGAAAACCCTTTATACATATATCACAATCGCAGATCGGGGTCAGAACGTTTAAACTTAAGACACAAGTGGGAGGAAATGTGATTTGCGATGGGGGTGATGACGTGGAAAGGAGTGGGGCCGATCGCAGATTGCAAATCGAAAGTTTTATTGTGAAATACAGGAGTTAAATGTTAAAACTCGCGAAGTGCGAAGTGCGATGTGTGCTGAGACGGAAGTTGGGGCCCAGACAATATCATACATCAGAAGTTTTGCTATGAGACACAGGAGTTAAATGTTGAAACTTGCAAAGTGCGATGTGGGATGAGAATGGAGGTGACGTGGCATAACAGACGGTGGGGCCACCCGCAAATTGCAAATCGCAAATTTTGTTATGAGAAACGAAAGTTAAAATTTTAAACTTGCGAAGTGTGATGTGTGACGAGCGGAGGGTAATGTGACATGACAAACAGTGGGGTCGCTCACAAATTGCAAATCAGAAGTTTTGAGGAAGTGGAAGTGAATGCGGTAAGTGAACTTTGCGAAAAGGTAGGTGGGGCCCATTAAATGGATTTTAAAAGCAGATAAGTGAAAGCTTCGTTAAGTCAATGAATATGGTAAAATTCATCCGAATCATAATATAAAGGATTTTTCTAAAACATTTCGAATGTTATGAAACAGATCAAAAATTAATGATGGGTCCCAACAATATTACATACCAGAAAGTTTGTAGGATTCGAAAATGGTTGCATGTATAAGGTTTGAATATGCGATAGAAGGTAAGGTAAAAAGGGTATAATATGATATGGATGTTAGTGGGTGTGCGGAGCTGCTTTTTAACTATAAAAATTGAATTTTATTAGTTAAAAAGGGGTTTTGAAAGAAATGAAAGGCCAGACTTTGGGTTTTTGGACAAATGAAAGGTAAAAGAGGGAAAATGAAATGAATGAAGGTAGAAATGAAATTTTCTCACCACTACACTTTGACAACGACACTTTCAACATAAAACCGAACTGAAAAGGCACATTGATTCCTTGGAGAATGATGACCAGAATTTGAAAATATTTTAAAAATTGCAGTGCTAACATGGTGTACTCATGCTAAGTATTTGATGAGGACTACGGTTTTTCACAAATACCACTGTGTTGCATGCCTCTATCCACAGATGCAATGGTAGGCCTTGACCATTTAACATAGCTCGTGTTGCTCCCATAATTGTTTCATTATTTCTTTCTGCTACCCCATTCTATTGTGGGTTATGAGGCAATCAATTCTCTCTGAATTCATTCTTTGGAACATAAGTTCTTGAATTCATTAGAGATATACTCACCACCATTGTCGCTCCTTAGAGCCTTCACCTTCTTCCCTGTATCTTTCTCTAACGGTGCTTTGAACTCACAAAATTTTGAGAACGTATGATCTTTCTTTTGCAGAGAGAAGATCCAACACTTTCTAGAAAAATTATCAACAAAAATCACATAATACATGTGCTTTGATGTGGAAGAAGTAGAGAATGGTCCACACACGTCTGAGTGAACTCTCTCAAGGATTGCCGCTTCTCGGTTCTCGATTCTCCTGCTCTATGATGCACAACCATCTACATCAAATTTGTAGAGGTTCTTCACAAGAACCCCAATCTTCTTTACCTGTCCTGTGGCTTTGTGACGAAGGAATGTCTTTCTTCACTGAAAACCACATCATATCCAAGATCCTCCAACATAACAATTGAAACTAAATTATTTTTCAAGCCTGGTACATGCATGACATCTTTTAATATGAAAGGTTTACCTGACTATCTCTGGAAAGTAACTGTACCAATCCCGATAGCGCTATACCTCCCATCATCACCCATCTCGATGTGCATATGAAGATCCTTCTCCTCCAAGCTACTAAAGAGTTTTTTGTTTCCCATCACGTGGAAAGATGCTTCACTATCCAAGTACCACATAGATCCCATCACAGTTGACGTCATGCATGCAAAGAGAGAGAATTCCAACTCAAACTGCGAGGCCAAATATTCACCCGCTGCAGTACTCGGAGCCTTCTTGTTCTTCTTATTCTTTTGTGGAAAATTTGTGGCATACTATCCATGATCATGACAGTGAAAACATTTGACCTTTAACATGTCACACTTATTTCCTGCTTTGGCGGTCTTAGATTTGGAATAGGACTTCTTCCCCTTCCCCTTTGCCTTACCATCCAGGGCACAATTGTCCTCCTCATCAGTCTTGGATGAGGATCCATCCCTAGTATTCCATCGAAACTCTTCTTGTACCAAATTTGACTATAGCCGCTCCCAATTTGGTAACTTCTCCCTCCCATTCACAGATTCCTGGTAAATATGCCAGCTCTTGGGAAGGCCTAGAAGTTATAGGCTCACCAAGTCATCATCAGCTACAATAATCCCAACACTTCCAAGCTCATCTCGATATTGAGTGAACTTGGTCAAGTATTTCTGGATTGTGTCACCCTTCTCCATTTTGATTTTCTTGAGCTTGTCCTCGAGTGCCAATTTTCTGTGGTCACTGCTGCTTTGAAACAGATCTGTCAAGGCCTTCCACATAGCATATGGAGTTGAATTTCCATGGAGACTCAAGATAATATGATCTCAAATGCCCTATAACAATATCCTCCTCGCCTTTTCTACCTTCTTCTGCCATGCATTAAGAAGTTGGGCATCTGCTGCTGCGGGCTTAGGAATATCATTATCTATGAATTTCTTCAACCCATTTTCCTCCAACACTGCCTTCATCCTGTCCTTCTATGCAATATAATTTGAACTTCCCTTAAGTGCATATTTGAGTCTCAAGCCATTCAAAGACATCTTGATCTGGTTCTAACTCTGAAGAAAGTATCTAGAAATTTGAATACTGTTCAACACAAACTCAATTTCTTCTCCACTATTGTGATTCTTGGCGCTCTGATACCATGTAGAAATTACACCAATGGATTCAATCCGATCATGCAATTTACTAAAAAAAGATACTGAATCCTTCTACAATATTTGTGGAACATAAATCACAATCACTCAATCACATGCAAGCAAGAGAAAGAAGTAAATCAATCGCACAACACAAGATTTTCTTGGGGAAAGAAACTGCTTAAAACCCCTCCATCTTTACTGTATATGCAACCAAGGAATCATGAAATAATACAATGCATGTATGCTCACCACAACCTCATACACTTTATCAATTGTCTCACACTGATCTAGGAAAAATTGGACAAACACATAGCCAATTTCCCGCCCACCTTCAACTTGCCTTGCACACACAATCCCTAGGAAAAATAATTCCTATTAAATAGGAATTCCAACCTTCCTTGACTACGAAATCCTTCATGGGCATCCCGTGGCTTTATAAATGCACCTGGGAAGTTCGCTAATAATCAACTGATAGTTTACTTCCATTAACCTTTGTCTCAACCGGGTCTCCATCAGATTTGACATGCATGCAAATAATAATAGCAAATCATTAGTTACTTGGTAGATCACTACTTGTGAATTAAATCTATTTTAATTGACTTGATCTTACATTAGCTCATCAATCAGTTAGAACTAGTTAAACTGATTTTAATTCAATTAATTTGAGTTAACTGATTGCACTCACACCACACTAGTGCTACAACTGCAACTGGACCCTGTAAATAATAGAATCACTCTACATGCCTCACCTTTGACCCTCAACTCAAAATTTTTGAGCTAACTAAGTCTATCACACTTAGTTAACTATTCCAAGTTGTTATGAGATAAGATTAAAATTTATTGTCCAATTTATTTAAAAATTAGACGCCCACATTTAGCACTAATGTGTCACTGAATTCCTCACTCATGTGTGGCTGGAATCCCACACTAGTATGTGGTGCATTTTGTTGTTGAATTTCAAAAAATTGTACATGCACATAATGTGTACGATGATCCTGTTGGCGACCTCTGTTTGGCCATCAGTTTGGGGATAGAAAGCTGTGGACTTGGTGAGCTTGGTGTCTTGCATTGACCAGAGCCTAGAACAAAATGTGCTGAGGAACCTACTTCCCGATATGAGATGATATACTGTGGGATCCCAAAGTGCACCCAAACTCGTTCAAAGAAGAGTTTAGCAGTGGCTTTTGTTGTGATATTCTTCTTGCAAGCCGCTATAATGACCATCTTTGAGAATATGTCGACGACCATGAAAACACAGTCCTTTCCATGCTTAGTAGAAGGAAGGCCCGACATGTAATCCATGGAGATGGATTCCCAAGGTTGACTAGGGGTAGGTAGAGGAGTATAGAGGCCTTAATTCTTGATGGTCAGTTTGGCAAGGGCGCAAGTAGTGCAGGATCTGATGTACTTCTTGACATCTTGTCGAAGGTTCGGCCAATAGAAATACTTCTTCAATACTGCCACTGTTTTCTTGACCCCGAAATTCCCAACAACCTAATTGTAGTGTGCTTCCCAAATCATATTGGCATGTTCACTTGAAGGAACACAAAGGTGTCCCCAGTGACATAGAAGTGCATCCTGGAGGTGAAAATTTGGAACTTGCGTACCCTCCAAGGGTGTAATGTATGTGTGGCTCAATTTTGGATCGTTCTTGTAGAGAAGCGGCCAATCAGAAGTCTCGTGTCCACAAGAGTTGAGAACAGTGGTTAGCACCACGGTCGATGGATGGATGAGGAAGTTTGCAACATTATTGGTGTTTCCCTTCTTTTACTTGATGTTTAAATGAAAATGTTGCAGATATGTGGACCACTTCTGATGGCGATCGTTTTGCAACTTCCCTTGTGTCTATATGAAATGCAAGGATCAATGGTCTATGTGGATGATCGTTTCCTTCCCTAAAATTTAATACTTCCATTGTCGGCAAGCCTGCACAATGGAATACATTTCTTTGTCCTAAGTGGGATACTTGTGAACTGTGTCGGACAATGTCTCACTGTGATATTCCATTGGATGCCCCCGTTGAGTAATAACTGCCCCAATAGCATGTTGGAAATATTGTCATTGATGGCAAAGGAGCACAAAGGAGCAACACCTGAACTATCACTAAGGCAAAGGAGCAGAGAAGAACTGACAATCAAGCAAAGGAGTAGATCAGGAAATAATGCAGTAAGAAAGCATAAATATTATTTAAACAGTGAATAGAGGTTTGATATGGTGGTTCTGCATACAATTGAGAAGTTCGATGTAAATGTGAGACAAGGTTTATAATGTGATAAAATTTGTAGAGGGGTTTGATATGATGAATTCCATAGTAGAGTTTGAATGAGAATTCGAATAATCATTGATAACAAATTGGAATCAGTGCTTCTGTGCTTGATTCAGGTCGTCCAATTTCCTCCTCTGGTCGCTTACGTCACTATAGGGTCATCTCAGGCATCATGGGTTCCTCGGCATGGTGCTACTGCAGTGATCCTGGGCCGTCGATCTCAGTCAACTGTGCCTTCATCATGGTCAACTGTGGAGGCACCCTGCATGTTAAACCCTGAGCTAAAAGTGCCTGCGGGTTGAGCCCTTTGCTCAGTGCTTAACACGATAATGTTAAGAGAGTGACATGTGGCAAGTGGAAGAATATCCAAAACAGAGAAGAAGATAACTATTATACAGTGAAGGGAAGCGCAAAGGAATGAAGCAGTAAAGTACAATCGTTGGAATAGCAAGATCAACAGATGAGATTAAGGGAGATAGACGGCTATGATTAAGTCATGTAGATTAAATTCAACAGAAGAATGGAACCATGGAATGGGTTTGTAAACCAATCGGTTGTTTTCGTGTGGCATAAAGTTGGTAAGTGGTAAATCCTTGAGCGAGTGCGATAGTGCTTAGGAGGTGAAATGTCGCAAATCAAAACCACCTATTTCGCATAGGTTGGGAAATGTTAAATGGAATGTAACTTTTTTTTGCGATAGTAGTCGGATGGCGGAGTTAAAGAATGACGGAGAGCGATGATCGTCCGATTCTTGTAGGTTTGAAACAGTTAAATATCATGCAAGTTAAGATGCGATAGCCACTGGATGGATGAGTAAAGATGCGATGAATTGATAACCGTTGGATTGGGATGAACGATTGGCGGTGGAGATTTGAGCACTGAGTGAGCATCGAGATATGTGCAAGGCATGTAAATCATTGGAAAAGAGTCGAATTGTAGATTTGATATTCATAAAATGGAGTTTTATTGTGGTTATGTAAGCGAAATAGCTTCTGCATATGAAGTTACTATAGTTTGGGGTCTTTAATATTGAGATGTGCATTGTATATATGCAAAGTGTGGGTGAACGCAGCACAAAAGACACAAGTAACGGAAGAAATAGGGCATTTATGCAGCAGAGCTGGAATAAAGTGGTAGAAATAGAAAGGACACAAGGACAACAAGCAGAAGAGGAAAAATGCACAACAAAGCAAGAAACTGATGGATTGAGTAAATAATTGTATATAACTGAAAATGTATTATTAATTTTATATTGTTTGTGATGCAAAGGCAAGTCTCCATAGGCATAG